>APFE031496894.1:3348-32360 GCA_000404065.3 Pinus taeda
GGAATTTAGACACATAACAAATAGAATCCATAATATACGCAGACAGATAAAAAGGAGGATAGACCCTTTGAGACAAGGATCTTTTAGACCGGTAATTCATAACAGCCGTGTATAGATTATCACAAAATATCTTGGCCCAATCCATAATATCGACATTTGTGGTAGCGTCTATTAGTGGTAGCCATTCAGACAAAAATTTATTGATGTCCGGCATCCCAAATAGTCTACAAAGAATGGCTGCAGCAAAACAATACGGAGAGGTGAGGGAACCAGTGCTGTACATACCGTTTTTGTCCCTTTTGAGTGGCTCCTCTTTTCTGGACCAATCATTAGTGGTCTCTGCCAGGTTTGGGTTCTCTGTTGCGAATTTCTTGACAAATTGTGCATTGTAAGTCGTCTGTGGTTCAGGAAGATGATACATAAGCTTTAAGTCTTGCGCGACGAATGAACCTATGAGCCCATGTCCTTGAACCTTGAATTGTCTGTTGTTCAACTCTACATTGTCAAGTATCCACTTGATCATATCTGTATATGGTAAAATTTTGGGTCTAGCTGCCATTTGGTGAAGAAATGAACATGCTAGCTCCTCGAAGGATGCCTCGGAAGAGCGTTGTGAGCCCCCGACAGTATCAACTTTCATTACTCTAGGATTTTCTTCCTCCAACAGCCTGTACATGCTTTCCCACGTCGAAATTCCTGCGTCTCTGTTGCAGGCAGTGTCTGTATACAAAGGCGTCATCTCCTTCGTCTTTTCCTTCACCTCGGAGCCTTGAGATTTATGTTTCTTTCCCATTTGCTCCTATGTTTGGCTTTGAATCGTCTTAGCTCTTCGTTCCTGCAGATTACGAGTGAAGTGGAAATGACTGATTAAGAAAGGTGATGGGAGAGTTTTAAATGCAACAGATATATCAAATATGCCACTTTACGTGAAGTAATTCTTTACAAAAGCAAGCGTCTTCATTTCATTTAATAACTGAAAACTAATCCATTTACTATCATTAAAAGCGCATGATCTTGAGTCAGATTATGGTAAGTGGCTTTTCTTTGAATGGTGTGCCTGAAGGATTTGTGATTAAGTGGTTCATGATTTGCTTACGTAACATCGAAGATCGTGCCATCGCAAATCGCACCAATCGCAAATTGCAAGATCGCATATTGCACCAACACAGATTGCACCATCGCAGCGATCGCAACATCGCAGGTCGCAACATCGCAGGTCGTAGAAGTTTAATGTTTTCCAAATATTTCCAGTTTATTTCTGCGATATGTGATCTTGGGATCGGTGTTATCGCAGATCGGTAGATCTTGAAGTTTTTCCTCATGAACATTACTTCATTGCGATGCGATGTTATGCTTAACACGAGGGTCTTGCGCATACTGATATTATAGGGGAATGAAGGCATTTCGTATCTTTTTTGCAACGCAGTTTTAAATATATTTCCCTCATCGTATACTTAGTTTAAAAATATTCAAAAGACCTTTCTAAGCCTACGATGGTAACCTTATTTTGAAGAAAGGAAAAACTTGCTTTTTTCTTAAAAATTTAACTAAGGGTCCCCATTCAATTAGTATTTTGGACAACACTTAAATGAAAAAGGCGGGTTGTTGCTGGCCACAACAGGCTCCCGCAAAGGAACCTGAGTTTGACTTAGAACACACAAAGGAGACGTTCATGGAAGCTAAGAAGAGCTTCACGGAGGCCTCCACTTCAGGTAGTAAGGATCAAGTAGAGACAGGGATGGATCCTTCCATGCTCGCTACCCTTTTGGAGACATGCATGAAAGTGTTGCGCGACCATAAGGCAGTTAAGGGACTACAGGAGTTGATCACCAGGTGCGCAGGGTCAGGGGAATCACGTGTAATCTGGAAACTGGGAAAGCATGTATTACACACCGGGGGGGAAATGATATTGACAACGCAGATTGGTGAGTACGAAATGGATCAAGTCATCCTAGATCTGGGATCAAACGCAAATGTGTTACCAAAGAAAACATGGCAAGCCTGTGTTGTAGTGGTCCCATATTCAGTTACGAATGGTGAACCAACAAAATATTTTTCCCATGGGGAGGTTGTAGGGGGTAATAGTTAATATTGAAGGTGCGAGTATGTAGACAGATTTTTAAGTGATAGAGATTTCCGATGACATCAATCCCTATCCCGTGTTGTTAGGAATAGACTAGGCCACCGATATGAATGGAATCATCAACTTGAAGAAGCGAAAGATGATATTTGAGAAGAAGTCACTACGCGTAGTAGTCCCTAGACCCAACCAAAATAACATGCTACACTGAACCAGTGCGCGACGATGAGCTAGATTGTATTTACAAGATAACTGTGTGAGACCAGGATCAGGTAAATCCAACTGCAGATGGGAGAATCTCGTGGGAGCGTGAAAGCTCTTGCACTGCAAATTCAGATGAAGAAGTAGAGCGCTAGCAGAATCGGTTGAACGAAGTCACAATGCTGAATTGCAACATGATGATTAGATCACTGCGTTGCGTAATAGAGGCCCGAGATCTACCGACATATGATGGATTGACAACAGTGGATGAATTCTTGAGCAATTTTTAAAGCATAGTACTAGAACAACAACGGTTTGATGCATTGATGTGAGCACTGTGTGCAACACCTGCGCACCGCTGGGGAACACATCAAGGAAGTTTTGAGGACTAGCGTGGATGTAGAAGGATGATGCACCTACGATTTGGGAGATCACAGCTACGATTACAAGACAAATACGTTGGATGAGATGATCCGCACACTCACCTCGTGAAATGGGCCAAGGCCTACAAATAAAAACCACAACCTGAATGATACATTTATTCTACCATACCCTAGATGTAATACCCATGACTTGGTATACTGAGACAAAACTCTGACATGGGATGGGAAAATGGGATGTCTTGCGTGAAGGATTTTTGTTAACATTCACATTTGAAGACTGATGGTCGGATACTGTTGACGATGTGCTGCAAGTAGTCAAAGCCGCCATCTTCAAAATACCATAGGAGCCATTGGAAATGCTGAAGCCAGAATGGGCGGTCCAATTAAGTAGCACGCTGGAGTGTTATAATGTGCAGGTGGAGGAGGATGATGATGACCCTTGAAATATTGATATTCCAGAAACTGAAGGCTTTCGCAAGGTTCGAGGACCATCAATTGAGGATCGCAACATCACCGCACCACTCAAAACAAAGTAGGTAAATATTGGCACAGAAGCAGAGCCGAATTATGCGATGTTTGAGGACTATCGGGATGATGCTATGTAGATAAGGTTGCCGAGTTACTATGCGATTATCAAAACTTGTTGCCAACCAAAATCACGGACTTGAAAGGGATCATTGGCAATTTAGGGATGATGAAGATCACTCTGAAATCAAACACGAAGCTAGTTAAGTAGCGGACTTACCGATTGAACCCAAAGTATAAAGAAAAGGTCTGCGAAGAATTAGACAAAATACTCGCAGCCGGAATTATTGAACCAGTGGAAGAATCCGACTGGGTGAGTCCTATGGTAGTGTAGGAGAAAAAAACAAAAGGGCGAAATAAGAATATGCATGGACCTCAGGAAGCTTATCAATGGCTATGTTCACGATCCATTCCCGACACCTTTCACAAATGAAGTATTGGAGAATTTTGGCGGTCAAGAAGCTTACTCATTCATGGATGGCTTCTCGGGGTACCATCAGATCAATATCGTGCCAGAAGATAGGAGGAAAACAACCTTTGCAACAGAATGGGGTTGCTTTCAATACACTGTTATGCCTTTTGGACTGAAGAACACGCCAGTGATATTCTTGCGCATAGTGGTGGCGACATTCAAAGAATACATCCACAAGTTCTTGGAAGTCTATTTGGATGATTGGACTATTTTTGGGTTAGTTAAGCACCATATAGCGAGCTTATGTTTGATGTTGGATACTTGCCGCTGACACTAGATTGCGCTGAATCTTAAAAAGTGCACCTTCCTCATTCCCTTTGGCAACTTGCTAGGCCATGTGGTCTGCAAACAAGGCCTGATGGTGGACCCTACGAAGATTGATGTTATCCTCAATCTGGAAGCACCACGAAGTGTCAAACAACTACGCGTTACTTTGGGGCACATTGGTTACTATAGAAAGTTTATCAAGATCTATGCACAAATAACAACGCCAATGGAAAAAATATTGAAAAAGGACGCTACATATTGTTAGAATGATGATTGTATGAAAAGTTTGGAGGTTCTCAAGGAGAAACTAACATCTGCTCCCATCCTGGTCTTCCCAAAATGGGATGTATAATTTCATGTACATGTTGATACATCGTGTATTGCACTAGGAGCTGTACTTACACAGGAAGGCACAGAAGGCGTGGATCACCCGATAGCATTCGTGACTCGGTGGCTATCCAAAGCTGAAAAGAACTACTCTACTATTGAGCGTGAAGCATTGGCAATGGTGTATGCACTCCAGAAATACTGACACTATTTACTTGGCAGGCACTTCAAGATGCATACCGATCATTTCGTGTTGAAATACCTAGTGAACAAGCCTATGTTAGGGGGCGCATATGCTGATGGCTGTTACTATTTCAAGAATATGACTTTGAGGTCATCATAAAGTTGGGATGCCTAAATGCAGGACCAAAACACTTATCCCAAATTGAGACATGCGAGGAGCCAACAAATTTGGAGGAGGGAATATCAGATGCACAACTCTGTGCAGTGCGCGTTGCGAACGACCACTTTGAAGATATATTTCATCTTTTAACCATAGGGACTGCGCTGAAGGAATATTTAGTCCAGCAGAAGAAGGAATTGGTGGTGCGTGTGGTGGACTTTACTGTCATCATGGGGCACCTCTAAAAAATGGAAAACAATGAGATATTGCGAAGATATGTACCTGAATTTGAACGAGGAAAGATCCTCGTGGAAGCACATGGGGGGGCTGCAGGAGGACACTATGCAGGATGCGTGACTGCACAAAAGATTATTCACGCTGGGCTATGGTGGCCAACCCTGCATCAAGATTCGAAAGCACACTATCGGGCCTATGACATATGTTAAAGGACTGAAAAACCATCACGAAGGGATGAGATGCCACTCAATCCACAAATGATGCTGCAACCATTCGAAAAATGGGCAATCGACTTTGTGGGACCAATCAAACCTTAGGGAAACACGGGCGCACGCTATATCATCACTGCGACAGAGTACCTGACTCAACGGGCGGAAGAACAGTCGGACCGATCAAACCATAGGGAAAGATGGGCGCACGCTATATCATCACCGTGACAGAGTACCTGACTCGATGGGTGGAAGAACAGTCGGTTAAGGACTACATGGCTGCTACGACTGCGAAATTTTTGTTTGACAACATGTTGACACGGTTTGGTTGCCTAAAAATCTTAATGAGTGACTGCAGAATGCACTTCTTGAATGAAACCATCAATGCACTCACCGAGGAGTTCCTGGTGTATCATCAACAAAGTACACTGTACCATCCATAAGCTAATGGGACAGTAGAAACATTCAACAAAATTCTGGTGACTACGCTAACCAAAGTATATAACACGCAGCGAAATGACTAGGACTTGCGCATACTTGCCGTATTATGGGCATATTCGAACCATGTGCAAAAAATTGATGGGTCAGACACCTTTCCAATTAGTCTATGGCACGAAAGCTGTCATGCCGATGGAATATATTGTCCCTAGCTTGCGAATCGCAACACTTACAGGCATGTCGGACTGCGAAGCCTTGGAAGAGAGGCTCACACACTTAGAAGAACTCGAGGAAGAATGATTTTTAGCGAGATTCCATCAGCAGGTACAAAAGCAATGGGAGAAAGCCTAGCACAACTGCCATAGCAGGTTGCTCACCTTCAAGGTAAACGATTTAGTGCTGCTGTATGACAGCAAGTTTGAAAAATTTCTTGGAAAATTCAAATTGCACTGGTTGGGACCATATGTGGTAAAAGAGGTCAAAGACGGTAGTACGGTCTAGCTAGTCAAACTTAATGGAGAACCCTTCCCAGGAAAGGTAAATGATAGTCGCCTGAAGCCCTACACAGGTGGGCCATTTGTCTGACTAATCGACCAATGAACAGTCTTGGCAACCCAAGTTGTTGAACAAGGGTTCGAGACTATAAACACAAGTACTAGAAGCCAACACCAAGGAAGAGAATCAAGTTAGACGTAGATGATTCAGAAGCAGAAATGCAGCAGATCCAGTTGATGGCAGAACAAGGCATTGGGAACCTTCGCGCTGCATAGGCATAGGTGGAGGGACTTCGCACAAAGATCGCTGCACCATCAAAGTGACTCGGGACGAGTCACGATGATTGTGTTGGGGGCCTATTGGGCTACAGATCCCCCCATAACATGTTTTTGGGGCTTAAAGCCCAAGTTTTGGTCAATGTAATGTAAAGACCCCACGAAATGCGGGTGCGGAGCGCGAGAGTCTAGGGTTGTCCACCCTAAAATAATGTAATTTAATGTAAAGTTTGATGGCCTACCATGGGATTGTATAAATAAAGTGAGGCTCTAAGTGTAAAGACAATTTTGAGTTTTTTGGGCGAGTAATAGATAGATGCGAAAGCATGGTTAGAGGATAGAAGTGGATTTGAAGGTAGTAGGTTGTAGTAGTAGGTAGAGGCTCTGCAGCTGAGTGTGCAGAGGCCTAGTAGAGTCCGTAGCTGAGCGCGCGGACCCCTGTAGTTGAGTGTGCAGGGTGGAGTCGGGTCTTTATTGAACTGAACTTGAAAAGGATCATTAATAAAGCTAAGTTGATTTGGCATATTTTGCATCTATTTCGTAGATTTATACTTTTATGTTCGACATTAATGGTATCTATTTATCTATATGCATGCACTTGCATGTATGTTTATGTATGAAAACTTTCTAAGCAATTAACGAATAGAACCTAACTAAGGAAGACTTGGTCACACTGTGGCTGGATCTGGGCGAAGGTAGCCCTGCAGGATGCAGGAAGCCTGCTGATGCGCGTAATATAGTAAGTGCGAAGGTTGAATCATGTACCTATTGCCCATATCGGGCATCTCTAGGGTGCGGAAACCTAGTTCCAGCACCCTCCCATACTACTTCAGGTGAGACCTCAGTCCACGCTTTGTGAACTGTTACCGAAAGGGCCAGTAGTACCGAGATTTGCTTGGCTAAACTCACTGCTGAACCTGGGTCAAGCCCCATGTAGCCAGCATCTTTTCATGAACAGTGACTTTAATGGTCACTTTCCAGCTGACCTACATGATTTCTCCCTGGGTAGCGCAGCTCCCTCCACACTGCCACAGACCTAGTGACACGTCCTCACTCCACACCTTCTTCTAATCACACAGCTCTCCAACTTGGGTAGTGTAGTTTATAGTCCCGCGCCTCCTTTCAGCTGCCTGGAGTGCTAAGACTATGCTACTTTCATTTAGTCACATGTTCGGACCACCGGTGTATGGCTGCAAGCGACTGCCATTCACCTTTCCTAGGAAGGGTTCTCCATTTAATTTGACCAATTGTACCACTCCTCCATCGGTAATCTCAATAACATAAGGCCCTAACCAGTGCATCTTGAATTTCCCTGGAAATTTATCAAACTTACTATCATATAACAAAACCAGGTCATTTACCTTAAATGTGCACAACTTGATGTGTTAATGATGCCATACCTTTTCGTGCTGCTTTTGGACCTGTTGGTGAAATCCAGCCAAAAGTATTTCTTCTTCAAGCTCATCCAGCTGCGTGAGCCTCTCCTCCAGGGCTCCGCGATTTGTCATACCTATGAGCGCCACTATGCGTAGACTAGGTATGATGTATTCCATAGGCATTACTACTTCCACACCATTGACGAGCCTAAAAGGGGTTTGTCCAATCAACTTCTTGCATGTCATCCGATAAGCCCACAACAGTGCAGGTATCCATAGGTCCCAATCACCTCGCTGAATGTTGCAAACATTGGCCAGCATGTTTTCGAGCACTTTGTTGAATGCCTCCACTGTCTCATTAGCCCGTGGGTGATAAGGTGTGCTCCTTTAGTGATATACATGAAATTCCTCTGCCAATGCACTTATCATCTCATTTAGGAAGTGCGTACCATGATCACTCATCAGGATCTTCGGACATCCAAATTGTGTCAGTACATGCTCAAATAGGAAATTCACAACAGTCATGCATGTGCAATCCTTCATCGACTGCACTTTTGCTCAACAAGTCAAATAATCCATCGCAGTGATAATGTACCTTGCTCTTATCTTCCCTTGTGGTTGAATGGGTCCTACAAAATATATCGCCCACTTCTCGAAGGGTTGCAATGTCATTTTTGGATTCAAAGGTATTTCGTCCCTCTCCGATGGCTTGCCTAGTTTTTGACATACATCACATGCCTTGCAATATACTTTTGAATCCTGATGAAGGGTTGGCCACACAACCATGCACGTAGAATCTCTGTGCGGTTGCTCTCCCTGCATAATGTCCTCTTGCTGCACCCCCATGAACATCCATGAGGATGCTACTTCGTTTGAAATCAGGTACATACCATCACAATATCTCATCAGTCCCCATCTTGTATAGATTCCCAGCAATGACAGAGATATCTACCATCCGCACCACTAATTCCTTCTTTTATTGGACAGAGTATCCTTCCGATGTAGTTCCTGTTGTTAGGAAGTGTATTATATCCTCAAAATGACCATCCGTGACACACTACAAATAGCTACATGTTAGGTAGTCCTTCTTCCAAGTTAGTAGGTTCCTCCCTTGCTTCGATGCGCGACAGATGGTCTGGTCCCGCGTTCAATCGTCCAGGCTTCACAACAACTTCAAAGTTGTACTCTTAGAACAATAAGATCCATTTGCATATTCGGACACCCAACACAAGCTTATTTACCAAGTACTTCAGTGCTTAGTGATCTGTATACATCTTAAAATGGCCTCCTAGCAAGTAGTGCCTATACTTCTGGAGTGCATACACCATAGCTATCCCCTCGTGCTCAGTGGTAGAATAATTCTTCTCTGCTTTGGATAATCTACGACTTGCTAATGCTATAGGATGGTCCAAGCCTTCTCCACTAGCCTGTGTCAGTATTGCTCCGAGCGCTATACATGACACGTCGACATGTACATGAAACTCTTTCTTCTAGTCTGGGAAGACTAGAATTGGCGTGATAATGATATTTCCTTTCAATATATCCAAGCTCTTCCTACAATCATCATTCCAGCAGAACATGAAATCCTTCTCCAACAATTTCTCCATGGGTGCGGTGATCTGGGCATAGATTTTGATAAACTTTCTGTAATATCCCATATTTCCTAGACTAGCATGTAGTTGTTTCACTCTCCTTGGCGCTTCCAAGTTCAATATCATCATGATCTTCACGCGATCTACCATCAGTCCTTGCCTGCAAACCACATGCCCCGACAGGTTTCCAAAAGGAACGCAAAAAAGACACTTCTTGAGATTGAGTGCAATCTGGTATGTTTGATAGGTATCTAGCATTAGGTGCAATCTTGCTACATGGTGCTTAACCAGTCCAAATATAGTCCATTCATCAAAATATACCTCCAGGAATTTATGAATAAATTCTTTGAATGCCGCAACAACCACGTGCGAAAAGATTGTAGGTGCATTATTCAATCCAAACGGAATTACAGTGTATTGAAAACAACCCCACTCAGTTGCAAAGGTTGTCTTGCTCCTATCCTCCAGCGCGATGTAGTACTGAGAGAACCCATCAGTGAAGGAATATGCTTCCTGGCTGCCTACATTGTCCAATACTTCATCATTGAACGGAGTTGGGAAAGGATCATGCACACAAGCGTCATTCAGTTTTCTGAGATCCACGCATATCCTTATCTCATCCTTCCACTTCTTCTCTTGCACCACCATTGGGCTTACCCAATCAAATTCTTCCATAGGCACAATGATGCCTGCCGCAAGTATCTTGTCTAGCTCTAAGCGAACCATTTCTTTATATTTGGGTTGAGACGGTAAGGCCTTTGCTTAACTAGTTTAGTGTTGGGCTTTAACGTGATCTTCATCATTCCTAGGTCCTCGATTATTCCGTTCAGATCTATAATCTTGGTACGAAATAAGTCCTGGTATTTGCGGAACAATTCAATGACCTTATCCATCGTCGCGTCATCCCAGTAGTCTCCAATCTTCGTGAATTTGGGTTCTGCCTCCATACTAATGTTTAATTGTTTCGTTTTCAACGACATGATTATATCAGAGTTCTGAATCTGCAGTCCTTGAACCTTGTTGTGAAATTTTGTTTTCAAAATGTTAATCTTTTGCGGATCCTCATCCTCTTATTCAACAGTTACATTATAACATTCCAGCGCGCGACTCGGCTGATTATCCCATTCAGGATGAATCAAGTCTAAATGTTCCTGTGGTATCCTAAATATTGTTGCTTTCACTTCTTGTAGCGCTTCATCAATACTGTCAAACCCATCCTCAAAACTAAATGTCATCTTGAATCCTTCACGCAGGACATCCCATTCGCCTGTCCCATGGTGAATCTATGTTTCTATATACCAATTCATTGGGATAACGTCCAGGGTATGACAGAACATGTTGTTATAGAAATATTTGGGCACTGCAACCCCAATATCATATGTCCATAAACCAGGGGCTTCTAAGCCCCTAAAAGTGTTGTTACACACCCTAAAGGAACAAGGTCAGCTGATTACATCATCTCCCATAAGTTCTCCCTAAAAAACTACTCAGAACTGGTCAAAACTGGACCATATAGACTGCTCAGTGCTAAGGGTGCGACACATCTCACCTACTACATGCAGAAAGTGTGATGCATATTGAAAATCCCTTCTGTAGGGTGTGATGAGTGAGAGAAAACACATGGCAGAGGTAGTTGGCTAGGTGGAAACCCAGAGAATCTTCTAGAAACTACCCATTTTGACACTTGCCTCTCTGAATTCACCCAGGGATGAGTAAGAGATCATGAAATCTCCAAGTGGAACCAAGAACGATCAGAGAAATGACACTAATCAAAACCCAGAAGTTGACTCACCCACCTGCAAATATCTATATATGGATCCCTCATCCTAGAGATCTGGAGGCTAGAATCTTGTATCTTGTAAGGAAGTGCTATTGGTTTCTTTGTGGAACATCGTAGTGTTGGGTGATCTAGATTTTCATGAGGTGAAGAGGGCTTTCATGCTGGGAGGATGGCGTTGGGCCAAATCAATGGGTTGTAATCCTCTCTTCTACTACTTCTATCAATAAAGTTATTTGAGTTTTCCTCCATATTCTTATATATCTCTGAATCTTGTATTGATATATGCATTTGTATGGTTAATATATATCTGATCCTATATTGCTTATGGTTATATATATCTATGATTTGATGGTATTATGCTACTTTGACTCTACAGGTGTTCTTTGAAGCAGGACAAGTCAGTAAAGAGTGGCAAAGATCTGTCAAAGGGGAGAGGAAACAAGCAAGGAGCCAAGTGAAAGACTGAGGTTGGTACTCTCTGCTTCTCTCTCATCTATTTCTCATAAAGTAAAACACAAGTGACTTTATTTTTTTTGTTTCTAAGATAGCTACCCGTCTTAGTGGGACTAGTAGCTTTGAATGGACACTAGTTTTCCCGATAACACATGTGCACCCACTTAGGTTGGGGCTTTTCTCCATAAGCCTGGGTCCATTTAGCTAGATGCGTGCGCAAATCATTCTGCCCATCGTACTTGTATGTCCGTTGCATATTAGGCTTCCCAAATCGTGTTCTCATCATCCTCCTACATTCATGCCAATCATTAAAGATTCCCTTGTGCGTACCCCACCATCTTGCGGGCGTAGCGCGCAGTGCCCAGTCCAAGGCCTGGAAGCACTGCTTTTTTGGTATCTCCCTTTAAAATGCATCCAAAAAGATATCGACAATCATAAGTAGGTAGATTTCTTACTTATGACGACACACATTGTAATGACCTAGTCATCATGTTGCAATTCAACGTAGTTACTTCATGTAACGATTTTGCCAGTGTTCTATTTCTTGATCGGAGTTTGAAGTGCAGGAACTCTCGCAATCCCATGTAATCCATCCATCCGTGGTGGGATTCACCCAATCTTGGTCTCGCACTGTTATGTTATAGATATAGTCCAGGTTGTCATCACTCTCATAATTGCGGATATGTTCAGTATAGCGCAATTCTTCAGCAGGATTGAGGGGTACTATTACGCGCAGTGATTTCTTCTCAAATATCATCTTTTGCTTCTTCAAATTGATTACCCCATTCATATTAGTAGCCCAATCAATTCCCAGGAGTGCAGGATAGGGATTACTGTCATCCACTATCTCTATTACTTTAAAATCAGCCAGCGCGCTCGCTCCCTTAATATCCACGGTCTCCCCTGCAGTCACCCCATGGGGGTGATCTTCTGCTGATTCGCCATACTTAGCTGAATTAGAGACCATTGCAACATAGTTCTCCCAATTCGTAGAAATTCGCATATGACCCCAAATCCAAAATGACCTGATCCATTTCATACTCTCCTATCTGTGTGGTTAGTCTCATCTCTCGTCTCATCCTTGTTTTATGCTTGCCAATATTTTGTACTACATGCGGCTCACTTGGCACAGTTCCAACGCATATATTGATGAGTTCTTGTAACATTTTCATAGCCTTAATGTCATGCAATAACTTCATATACGTTTCTAGGAAAGTTGTGAGCATAGATGGGTCCATCTTTGGCTCAGGCTTATCCTTGCTTCCTGAGGTGGAGGCCTTAGCGAAGCTCTTCTTAACTTCCATGAAGGCTTCATGAGCACACTTCAAATCGAACTCAACATTCTTTTTTTTGGGGATTTATGAACCATGTACTGTCTTCTAGCTATTTCCCCTTGTCATCTCTTATATTGATTCCACTTCTGAGCACTATATTTATGTTTGGATCTTCCTCGTGTGGCTCAGACCTCATCATCTTCAGGTTTTGAGTTAGCAGAGGTGGTAGCAACCATTTGTCACGTATCCTAGCTATCAGCGTAGGACAACCTTCTGTTTCATGATCAAACAGTGTGCAATACTTGCACGATGGACGCGTTGAATTAGTAAAATCATGAGGTTAGTGTCCTGGTCCTTTGCAATTGTAGCAAATCAACTGTACTCGACCTCTTCCAGGTCCTCCTTCGCCTCGGCCTTGTCCGTGCCCCTAAAATCCTATCCATGCCATTTATGCATTCTGGTCAAGGGGCCTCGTTTTGGCGCGAACCCTATGGGTGGGAGTTCTATCCATCATCAATTCATAGCTCCTGCAAGTACGCTCATCATGTCCTACTGACCTACAAAAGTTGCAGAACAACTGTTGCGGTGCTTGTACATACTTCTGTAGCAAGTGATAGTTATCCGTGGCATGTTTTCCAGCTACCTGACAGATAGCACACCATAATGCAGACCCTATGCTAGGTCTTGCTTGAGATTCTAGCCTTAAAGGCATTGATCCTCCTTCTGCAATGTAATTTGCAAATACTGGGCAATGGTATTTGTCATGACCCCGACTCTTACATTTCAAGCACCATACCTCCTCGCGTACCTTTGGTTGAACCGTCCTGTCTTGCTTCAGACTTTGCATCTCAAGACACAGATTCTTCAGCTGTGTATGGATATGTTGAACTGCTAGATTAGGATCTTACATCAGAGTTTCATGTAGTCTCATGGCAATCTCCAAGGCCTCTGCCTGAGTTGTTATCTTCTGCTGCGACAACACACTCCTTAAGTGTGGTAGTAGTGAAGCCACAAACCACTCGCAATGCTGTCCATTTGTCAAATTCATCTTGGCTTCAAGGATTGTATATTTCAGCCTTTGATCTAATTCCCAAGGTGTCTCGCCTGGTTGCATCACAATCTCTTTGAATCCCAAAATCAACTATGCCTCAGATTTAGAACTACTAAATTCCCTATTTAGTGCTGCCTGGATGTCTGCTACTCCAACATTCGGGTTATCATTAGAGTACTTAATATACTAGTTTAGCGTGCGATCTTGCAGAGCACTAACCAGTGTCGCCTTCTTTATATGATCATCTGTAACACCTTGAGCTTCCCATACAACCCTCACAATGGACCAGAATTAGTCTGGGTCCTCATTTCCTAAGCCTTTGAACAAAGGCAACTTCACTTTACTTGCCATACTGAACTGCGATGGAGGTGGAGGTGGTACGGGCGAAGTTGGAGGTGAGGATGGTGAAGTTGGAGGTGGTATTAGTGGAAATCCTTGTCTTATTAACTGAATAGCACTTCGCGGACAAACATGCACTATCCCTTCTTTATAATTTCGTGGAGGTGAAATAAAGGGGCTATACTCCGGACCCTTTTTCCTTCGTTCTTGTAAGTTTTTCCACTTCGTGTAGTCCCGAATATCAAGGTAGCTGCATAACCCTTTTTCGCACAATAACATTTTAATCTAGGTATTCAAATATTTTACGCACTTACCTTCTAGTCTTTTGAAAAAGTGTTGCTTTGCCTCACTGTAGTTGACTGAAGTGTCGACCGCGAATTCAGTCACAAATCCTTCGATGACGCGATTGAGCCAATGATAGATAGGGTGGGCGATCTTATCCTTTGATGCTTCCAACCTTCGCACTAGCTCCAAGGTCCACACAATAGGACTGTCAAGTTTCCACCTTCCTTGGCTATTTGCTAGCTTCATGATCCACTCGTAGAGATCGATAGGGAAGGAGCAGAAAAAGATCTCGTGGATCTCGATATATAGGTATCTGTCCAACCACTGTTCTTTTGTCAGTCGCGGGTTTTTGTTCTCTTGTGCCACAAATTCATGGATTTTTCTATCCAACTAATCTCCAATCTCCTTCTTAGTTGGATTCTAGTGATACGACATCACACATCTCTTATGCAGATTCTCGTCCTGACAGCGGAACCTTTTTTTGGCTTGAGGGGGCCTGACCCAGGTTCAATGTTAATTAGCCAAACAAAACCCTACACTACTGGCCCTTTCAGCATTAGCTCACGGAGCACAGACTAAAAATTCACCTGAAGCAGTATGGGGGGATGTTGGAACCAAGTTTCTGCACCCTGAGATGGTTGTGATGTCATTTGGTTTCTTCTATCCCTGCCTTCGCACAGGTGATCTCGCTCTAGGGCTTGTAAGACAAACCCTCTATTTTGGCTTTCAATACCTTTGCAAAAGTATACGATCAACCTTCATGTAGCCCTAACCTACGGCTCGGGTACTTTCACACTGTTATGGCAGCACGCCATGCAGATTCCTCATCGTGGGTGTGGAGCCTGATTATCTTCTTTATTAAGAGGTATCGCCATATTGGACCCTAGTTCGTAATTGGACGACAAAGTTGCCCGTAATATTTGTGCTACAAAGGGGGTCTAGGGGGGGCAACTACAAGCTTTTTGATCCCCCCCCATCGGCGGGGGATCAAAGGGAGCAGCCCTGGAGCTAAAACTAGATATAAAATTGCCTTGTAAAATGTTTTCATAGTCAATCTAGGTCATTCATTAGGCAGAGATCTGATGGTAGAAGTTATGTTTAATTTAGGTTTTTTCCCTAGAAATCAACCCCTAGCTATATATGAGGGAATTGTATTGCATCTATGTAGATATGTATTCTAAGCGAGAAGAGAGAGGATATTGAACGAGAGAGAAGAGGGAATTACAACGAATCTCCTGTAGGTTGTATCTCTTCAGTTTGTTGGATAATATAAAAGGAAGGACTAGCTGTTTCTCCATGGATGTAGCCCAAATTGGGTGAACCACGTAAATATGTGTCTCTCTTGTTTTATGCATTTTCGGTGTTTATATTTTTGTAATATTTTATGTGTTCCATTGCTCTGTAATATATAATTTTCTAACACCTCAATTATCCTAAGTGATTTGCTTCATCTTGTCAATTCTTGAAGTTATTACTGCGTAATCAGATATTCGTATTTGCGTTCAATTATTCAATGTAATTACATTCATTCACTCATCATATAAGTTTACTAAAAGAAATTTATACACAAAATATGAAAACCCATCAACAAAACAAATACACAAAAATTGCAGAATAACTCCTTTTATTAATATCTTCCAAGTGTTATAGACTCTGTCGACCCTGTGCACACAGCTGCAGGTGTCTACGCACTCAGCTGTGTACTTCGACCCTAGGCCTTTGCGCACTTAGCTGCAGAGCCTTTACCTACACTTCAACCCAAGACTTAGATTTCTTGCTCTAAGGCTATGACTCTCTTACATGTTGTGTCTCCCAAACTACTTAGAGCTTAGCTCTTTTTATACAATCCCATGGTCTGTGGACCATGGGTAGATCTCTTACAACCGACTTTACTTTACAAAACTAAGGGTGGACTAACCTTTATGACACATAACACCTTCGTGCTCTGAGACCACAAAATGCGGAGTCTTTACAATAATATTAAAAAAATTGACTTAAACATCGATTTTTAGCCCCAAAAATGCCCTTGGGGGATCCCACTCCCAACAGGGGTTTAATAGAAGGGAGCCCATTAACACTGTAAGGATTAACCAACACACTCTTGTGCTAGAAATATTCACAAGGCATAATTGGATGGGGTAATTTGAGAAATTGAGGGGGTATAATGATGAAGTGGCCTGAGATTTTTCTCTCCGTCAGAACCCATGCCACTGTTGTGGTGAGAGGCCTCTCCATAGATCTCACCCCTGAACTGATAAGAAAAATTACCACACTTCCCTTAAGAGTGCCTTGGAGAAAGGAAGACAAGGGAAATAGCCAAACTGCAAAGAAGAAATTCTTTTTAGAGGGAGAGGAGCCCATTGAAGACAAAAATGGAGTGAGGATAGCAAGCCTACCATACGCCTAGAATGAGGTAAGCTACCACCTTATAAAATACATATCATGTGAAGGTAGGTGTAGTGTGGTATATGCATATCACTTTAGGATTCTTGAAGAATTGAGGTTTGTAGCAGAAACACCCCCTCACCACAGGCTCAACATGCCATACTTCCTTATGTAATCACTGATAGATACAAGCATGAAGGTGCAACAAGGAAACTACCAACAATTAGCCCACCATGGGTTAATTAGAATCATCATAGAACACACCCTCCAATATTTTAGAATTCCTATCACTTGGGAAATTTTTAGATACATGCCAACAGAGCAGGATATCAAGGCCCTAACATATGACAGAAGCCCTACTTTCAGTGAAAAGGATGAAGAAGAGATTGAAATAGATGAAGAAGAAGCGGAGAGGGATGAAGAGGAAATAAATGAGGAGGAAGAGGAAGAGAAAGAGGAGGGAAGTGATGAAGAAACAAAGGAAGATTTCGAGGAGGAAACTGATAAACAATATGAGAATCTAGAGGGATAAGAAGAGGAGAAAGACAAAGGTGAAAAAGGAAATGGAAAAAAGGACGTAGAGGACAAGGAGGAATCACCCAGGGTATCTCTAGAACTCACCGAGAAAGAGGCAGCAACTACCATCACTGCCCTTAGCACCCCTATCAAACAAAGAGGCAAGAGATAGAGTAAAACCCCATTATACTTTAGAACAAGGAAAAGTACAAGGATAAGGCAGGGAAAACCTCAAACTCCAACCAAGGTTCCCATTGTTATTGAGGACTCACCTAAGCAATAGGAGAAGATGGGTCCTCTTATAAGAACTCAAGGAGAAGGATCCTCAACACAAACGTCCCCTAAGTCTCCCATCACTTATGAGATAAGGCCTGTGACTAGATCTGCCTCGTCCAAAGGAAAAGACATCCTACAGGATACACAATAGGACCTACAAGAAGCATAGGTAGTCCTATAGGAAACTCTGCTAAACCTATAGGAAACTCAAAAATGGATAAGGAAGGTAGTATGAAACAAGAAACAAAGAGAGAGGACCCAGAGCTAAGGTAACCTAGTCCTCAACCTAACCTTGAATCCTACTATAGATTTATTGAAGGGGGCAGGGTAATTCACCAAAATTTTTCCATCCCATTATTCTTTGAGCTCAAGAAAGAAAGAGCCAGAACACAGATGGATGCAGATTTCCAAGTCCAAGGGAGTGGAGGACATTGGTCATATGGAGGAGAAGCTCAAAGAGATGGGCAGAGAACTAAGTAGCTTGAGGGACAGAGAGTCCATAATGAAAACTTAGTTGGAGGTAGAAAATGCATTGTTGAAAGGACAACTATAAGAAAGAGAGAATCAATTGGCATCCATGGCCAGTTTATCTTTGGAAGAAATCCAATGTAGGATTCTAGCTAAGTCATATGCATTATACCTTAAGGAACAATGGTTGCAGTTCTAAACCAAGACCCTAGCTCAAAGAGGCATTATGCCATTCTAGGATTATAGGGAGTTCATTGATCTTTGTGATCAAAGCACATTGGAAGATAGGGCTAAGATGTCTAACTTCTATTTGCATAACATGGCCTTGACATATATGAATGTATGGGACCCTAATGCAAAGCTAGTGAACTTACAGTTAATGGATTTGGCATCATGGATGAACCATGAGGAAGTAAGGGTTACAGAAATGAAGAATATATGGGAAGGAACAAACAAAGCTCTCATGATAAGAGATGAGCAATCAAATTTAATGGCTGTCATCAACACACATATTTTAATTGCAAATGATCCTTAACTTGCACCTAGGTATCTTGCTGCCCAAGAGCAAGTAATTACACATTTTGAGGATATGTTCAAACTATTAGGGGATGACAACATGCAAGATTGCCAAAGGAGATGGAATAATTTTCCATACAGTTTGAAAATATGAGAGTACCATTATCCTCAAAGGATGGGAGAAGCACTCAACAGGACACCCATGTACAAACAAACAATCCAAAGGCTCAAAGTCAATTGGATTGGCTTGAGGCTCAGTCCACCACTGCTCTTGGGGATGTTAGAAGGAAGGAAGGAAGAGGAAGAAAGAAAGTAGGGGGAGGAGATAAAAGGAAGGCAAGATTATATGTACAAGAAGAATAACCCACAATAGAAGCATGGGATGTCAGGGAAGCCACTAGAGCTATGAAAGACATGGATATTGATTGAGTTGCTCAGAGGATGAGCACCACTTTCTGTAGGGGGTGATAATGAGCCTCATCATTGGGTAAATATATTGACCTTAATTCACCTCCTAGATTAGTCAAATTAACTCTTTTCACAATTTGTTACATGTTTTGATTATATTTTGTTTAATGAGATGAATCAAAGTGAGATATTATGCCTAGTGGACTAATGTGCATTAAATGCAGGTTCGTGAGAGAAAATCAAGAAATTTTGGCAAGATTAAGGTCCGAAACTTGAATGGGACAAGGAAGAGAGATTGTAGGAGGTAAATCCTCCTCATTTACTCCTCCCTCATTCGAATATTCCTCCATCAACCACACCAACTTGGAGTACAAGCAACCAAGTCATGAAGATCAAAAGGCAGCCGAGCAAGTGATAGTCAAAGAGTTAGTTCATCTCGAGTTTGGGAGCCAAGCCTCCCTAGATTTAAGGAAGTCATTGGAGACTTCAGTAGTATAAATAAAGAGGCCTAGAGCCTCATTAGGGTTCGAATTTTTGTTGTAAAAACACTAGTTAGTTTTGAGCTCCAGACTTGTGGAACACAATGTTATGTAATTTTTTGTTTTGATAATGAGAATGAGCTTTTTCATAATCCAGTATTGAGTTAACTCAGAGGGCTGAAGCTCTTGGGTTAGGGCCCAACTCTAGCAAAAAAGGCTCTTCTTCTTGTATATGTATGCTTATATTAGTTTCATAGATTCATGGTCAAATTGTCCTTAGAAGTATTTCATTGCAAGTAGAGTAGATTTGATTAGTTTGTTTATTAGTTTGCTTCCATTTGCGCTTTACTTCAGCAATAGGTTAGAAGGGATAAAAGGAACACCAAAAATATGTTAATAGGTGTCTTGGCCTCACTTCTTCTTTCAGGGATCATGATTTGAGGAAATGACCCCTATGAAGCCCCAAAAATACAAATTTCTACTTTCTCATAGAGTTTAGAGTTTACCGTACTTGAACCAACATTTGATCAGTTTGCAAGTGTTGGATTTAATTACCATTTCTTCCATATTCAGTCTTACATTAGATCTCATCAATGACTTCATTTTATTATGAAAATTTTCCTCATGCATGAAGTAGACCACTAGCTCATTAAACTATGTTTTTCTATCTCATTGAAATTCTTCTTATTTACCTGATTTTTTGGCAAATATAATTATTTGATGCAGTGTAGGTGTTTCAAAAGTAGAGAAATATTTCATAGCAAGCAACCTCCTTCCGAATTCATCCATCCAAGATCATTCCTCACTTTCACTAAGACCCTCACCAATTTCATCATTCTTCAAGGAAACTTCTTCAAGCATGTTGAGCAAATCCGACCATCTCCCAACCTTGGTTTTGAGTTCTGAGTGATCCTAGGCATTTTCTCACTCCATCCCATCCACCCACCACCTTCCCTAAGCCTTCTATCACCTTCATCACCCATCGTTTTTCTCTCGAATGTATCCTGTAGAAATAGAGGGATCCTGTAGGTTTTCCTGTAGTGGCCTATTTTGAGGTTGAATTGAGGGAAAACCTCCAGGAAGCCACAAGGTCACCTAAGGGTCTCCCAAACCTTCCAACCATCCACCAACATCCCTAAGCCACTTGCTACACCACCAAAAGAGATTAGCTTTCACACTTGTTTTTCCATAAAAAGAATAAAAAAAAAAGATTTATTTCATTCCTTTACATGCACAGTAGTGATGTTTGATGTTTTGAACTTCCACGCTTAGGACAGTAGCATTTCATACATGTTAGCTTGGGATTCTTGTAAAGCATAGTTTCTCAGCAATTAGTTAGGAAATGGTGTGTTTTTAGAATTGGATTTCAGTCCTTTTCCCTATTGCAGTACACAAGCTTTCTCCTAGAGTAGATTTCTCTTTCTTTCATCAGTATTCAAGTTTCTTTTGAATCCATAGAAGTCTGGCTTGAAAACCCTAGTGGTCTCTCGCCAGCTAAACAATGAAAAAAGGCAGAACCATCACTTTTACTTGTGTATGCACCAATGTCACCTCCAAGTTTGTACGAATCCTGGGTTGATAAAGTAAAGCTGGTAACCCCAGGAATTGCAGCATTCTTGTTGCAATACTGGTGCTCATCACTTTTTGGCTCCATTTCCGAGGAGGTGTTTGAGTAATATGTGATTACTTCTTTCTTTCTTGCATTTCTTGTTTCTAACATTCTTCTAGTAGTTTATGTTTGCAAAAGTAATTTAGTTTTCTTCCTTTTCCATTATGCATTCTTTACTTTCATTTCCATTATGCAAGTAAGATTTCAATCAAGCAGTTATTTTTTCATTTATTTAGTAGTTTTCATTCAGTCTGCAATTTCAATTCTGCAATTACTTTCAAAGTTTGAAAAAACACAAAACAAAAAAAAACATTTTTTTCATGCCTGGTAGGAATAGGGATAACTTTGGAAATTTTTGCCAAATGCCCCCACTGCTTCAAACAACCAACCTTCCCTCTTCTTCGATATCTTTGAACTGGAGGAACCCTTAGGTGAGCAACCATAAATATTTGAAGAACCTATAGGGGAAGAAGAAGAAGAACCCATTCCTACTGAACCAATGGCTGAAATAATAAATGAAAAAGGAAATAGGCAAAGAGTTGAGGGTTCCTTCCTCATCAAGGAAACCAATGGGGATACTAAGATGAAAAATATAAGCCCCTCCACCCTTCCTCATTTCCATGGTTTGACCTCAGAAGATCCAAACAATTTGTTATTTGAGTTTTTTGTCATATGCTGAACCTATGACTACACCAATGATGAGCAGAAGTTGAAACTATTTCCATCCACTCTCAAGGATGTAGTTTTGCGCTGGTTCATGGGTTTGCCTAGAGATACCATCACAAATTGGGCTCAGATGAAGCAATCCTTCAACAACAATTATCGAGACTACTGTAGGTCTAAAGAAACTAAAGAGGAATTTTTTAGGATGACCTTAGGCAATGATGAATCCCTACATGATTATGAAGAAAGATTCCAGCTTAGCTACAAAAGGGCAAGGTGTACACTTGACCCTAAGTCACTAAAGCTAGTCTTGCTTAGAGGTGTAAGGGAAGATCTTCTGGATACCCTAAAATTGTTAACAGGAGGGGAAATCTACCAGTTACCCTATCAGGATATCAAGACTATCTTTAGAAACCATTCTAGGGCAGTTAGGAAAAAGGGTAGGGGTAGCCAACCTATGGTTAGTCCATCCTCATCCAATTCATCCACCAAGGGTGAAATTGGAAACATGCTGGAGGATTTCAAGAATGAGATTATGCAAACCGTTGCCCTATAGATGGACACTATGAACAATAAGAGAAAGCAAGAGGAAGCAGAGAGAGCCTTGGCCATTTTCTGTCCTAGATGCACCAGGAGGCGCCCTAGGAATGAATGTCCATTTAATTCTATTGAAATCTCCTCAGCCTATGAAGAAAACCACTCCACAGACAAGTGCCCTTCTCTGCATAGATTAAAAGCTGTATATCAAGGAGCTGAAGGGGTAACTGAACAACTCTGCTACATAAACCAAAGGAGATCTCGTGGGCCTAGGCCATACTAGCAGGGAATGCAAGGGTCATCCCATGCATATTACAACCCCAACTAGACCACATCCATACCTTCTTGGGGGCCCCTTGCTCATCCTTCCTCATTTACACCACCTCCTTGGTCCTTTGCACCTCAGTATCATCGCCAGCCAACCAACCAGTCATTTCAACCATATGCTCTGCCACAACCTCAATGGAATGCACTGCCCCAAGGGTGGAGGTCCCCATACAACAACGCTCCAACTTTATTTCCTTCACCACCTGCTCAACCACAAATTTTACACTCTGCTCCACCTAAACAACCCCAGATCCAAACCTGAAAAACAGATAGGCACAACAAGTATATAGTGGAGAGACATCCTATTGAGCTTATGTTGTGGAAATTTAGGAAATCAACCTGAGATCTAGGAGAGTACTCCTAGACAACCAACCTCTACCTCCACCTAGGGAGGTTGAGGAAGAAAGAGAGGAGAGCATGCTTAAGGTAAATCCACCACCCTTTCCTGAGAGGTAAACCTAACCACTCTAGCCTATCCCAGAAGAGACTGAACTTCTGGGAGAATTGAAAACCCAATGTGTCGAAATTCCACTTTTCTAAGCTATTAAAGATGTACCTATTTACAACAAGTTGATTAAGGAGAAGTGCTTCAAGCATCTAGGGAGGTGAAGAAGAGATGCCCCTACCATTAATGTCATGGGACAACTATTCAACTTAATGCTAGGACAGGTAATTTTTCCAAAGTATTTGTACCCTGGAAGCCTTGCAGTAGATGTGCACATCAATGGAGCCATTGTCCCACACAATTTGATTGACCTTGTGGCTTCCATTAATGTGATGACGAAGGACACCATGCTCAAGCGCAACCTCCAAGGTTCATTGAAAAAAACCACAACAGTTCTGCAACTTGCAGACCACTCCACAGTGACCCTTGAGGGGATTGTGGAGGATATTATGGTCTCCATTAAATCTTGGGAGTACTTAGTATATTTCCTAGTTCTCCAGCCTAATTCTCAGCAACTAGTTACCCTCTCATCCTTGGGAGGCCCTAGTTAGCCACTGTCGATGCCTACATTAGCTGCACGGCTAGAAATATGACTATCAAGAATGGGCATATGTCCAAGCAATTAGTCCTTTACCCTCTTGCTCAGCCATCTCTAGAACATGACTTACCTTTGTGGCTGGAAGAGGAGGAGGAAGATGAAGTTTATTCTGCCCAACTCTATACCTTAGAAACAACCATGGGAGGGGGACAACATGATGATGATGATTTGATTCAACACATACTCCAAAGTCCAACACCCAGTACATTGTCCTTAAAAGAAGTAGTAAAGGAAACAAAAAAAAAACATCAAATTGATCTATGGTTAGCCAATTCCAACCCTATCCATGTCAAAACCATAAAATTCGGTCCCAAAAGAGCTTTGAAAATCAACCCATCTCTTTCTGTTCACCAAGAAGAAAAGTTGTGCGACCTGCTAAAGGAACACCTGGATGCCTTTGCTTGGAGTTACAACGAAAGGAAGGGAGCACACCCCTTGGTGTGTACTCACCAAATTTATATCAAAGAAGGTTGCAAGCCAGTCCCGCAACCCCAAAGGAGGATGAATCCATCTCTTAAAGATATATTCAAAGAAGAACTGCAAAAGTTGCTAGACACATGATTCATTTACCCTATCTCAGATAGTGAGTGGGTCTCTCCTTTGGTGTTGGTTCCAAAGAAAAATGGTAAGTGGAGGATTTGTTTCCATTACAGGGAGTTAAAAAAATTCACAAAGAAGGACCATTTCCCTCTACCTTTCATCGACCAAGTGCTAGATGGCCTGGCAGGGAAAAAGTTTTACTCTTTCCTAAATGGATTTAGTTGGTACAATCAACTCCAAATCAGCCCAGACGAACAAGACAATACTACCTTCACTTGTCCTTGGGGTACTTTCACCTATAGGGTCCTTCCTTTTGGCCTATGCAATTCTTTAGCTACTTTCCAGAGAGAATTCCTCAGTATCTTTCTCGAGTTAGTCCATGATGCGGTAGAGATTTATATGGATGATTTTACGCCTTATGGATGTGATTTATAGGAGGCTCTATCCAACTTAAGTAAGGTGCTGTAAAAATGCATTGAAATGAACCTATCTCTCAGTCCCGAAAAATGTGAATTCTTATTGATTGTTGGGACTGTGCTAGGTCATTCAATATCTCAACAAGGACTACAGGTGGACCCAAACAAAATAGCTATCATCCAAAGGGTCCCACCTCCATAAAAGCAGAGAGATGTCAGAAGTTTCCTAGGGTTAGATGGATACTACCGAAGGTTTATAGAAGACTTCAACAAGTTGGCTTCTCCTTTATTTGGGTTGTTGGCCAAATACTCTGAGTTTGTATGGTAAAAAAGCTGTCAAGAGGCCCTGGACACCTTGAAGGAAAAGTTACCCACTGAACCAATTCTCCGAGGGCCAAATTGGGCCCTTCCTTTTCATATACATTTTGATGCCTCACACAAAGCCATAGGAGTAGCCCTAGGCCAGATAGATGAAAAATTGCCTTATGCCATTTACTTTATTAGTAAGAATTTGTCAAAGGCCGAAGTGAACTACATAATGACCGAAAAGGAGCTCCTAGCTATTGTGCATTCATTGAACAAATTTAGGCATTATATTACAGGCTATCAAACATTTGTACATACTGACCATGCTGTAATAAAAAATTTAATGAATAAACTTGATGTGAATGCCTAGATTATTAGATGGTTACTTTTAATAGAACAATTTGATCTAACTATTGTTGACAAGCTTGGCAAGGAAAATGTTGTTGCAATTTTTTTGTCCAGATTAACTTTTCCTGCAGGTGAGGAAGGAATGGTTGATGACCAGATACCGAATGAACACTTATTCACCATTTCAGTTCTCTCTCCATGGTTTGATGACATAGAAAACTATTTGGTATCACACAGTTCCCACCAAATTTGTCCTCCAAAGAGAAAAGAAAGATTGTGAGGAAGAGCGCCCCATTAACTTGGATTGGGGGCAACCTCTTCAAACTAGGTCTGGATCAAATTCTGAGAAGATGTTTCAGGGAGGAGGAAGTCTTTGACATCCTTCTAACCTGTCGTGATGGGCCTTGTGGAGGTCACTTTGTAGAAAATAAGACAACATTTAAAATGTTATAAGTTGGTTATTATTGTCCCACTCTTCATCAGGATGTGAAAAGATATACTAGTCAGTTTGATTGGTGCTAAAGGATGGGAAATCCTGCTCCAAGAGATGAAATGCCTTTGCAA
Source organism: Pinus taeda (assembly GCA_000404065.3). Classification (NCBI taxonomy): domain Eukaryota; kingdom Viridiplantae; phylum Streptophyta; class Pinopsida; order Pinales; family Pinaceae; genus Pinus; species Pinus taeda. The sequence goes on from APFE031496894.1 coordinate 29,152, forward strand.
CCTCAAGTGACTTTTGAGCCATTTGACAAATGGGGCATGGGCTTCATTGGATCTATTGACCCCCCTTCCAAGAAAAAGCAGTATATCATTGTGTGCACTGACTATTTGATTAAGTGGGCTGAAACCAAGGAAATTAAGGCACCAACAGAGGAGAAGGTGGATGAGTTCTTAAGGGAGAATGTATTTTACAAATTTGGGTACCCTAGAGAACTGGTCACTCATCAAGGCAACCAGTTTACCCCCAACATGATTGAAGACTTGTTAGGCTAGCATCAGATCAAGCATAGAACCTCCACTCCCTATCACCCACAAGCTAATGGGCAAGTGGAGGTGACCAACAGAGTGTTGGAGGGCATCCTGACCAAAGTGGTTAGCAGCAACAAAAAAAATTGGCCAGATAGACTAGTTGAGGCCACCTGGGCCTATAATACCACCTGGAAGACCACAACTGGATTCACACCCTATGAGCTGGTATATGGGAAAAATGTTGTGCTGTCCATTGAATTTGAGTATAGTACATTGAGGATGGCAGCCCAATTAGAGCTAGATCTCAGAAGTGCACAAAAGGAAAGATTTCTCCAATTGAATGGTTTAGATGAGTTCAAAATGCAGGCCCTCCCACACACAGAGGTAACTCAAATTTATAGGAATATTTGGCATGATAATAACATCAAGGATAAAAAATTTCAAGAAGGCGATTGGGCTTTGTTATATGATTCCAGATATAACAAATTTAAGCAAAAGTTAAGGATAAGATGGTTAGGGCCTTATGTTATAGAAATATGTCATGATAATGGTTCAGTGCAGATTAGAACCATAGATGCAGAGGCCATTCCTTTACTTGTTAATGGGCACAAATTTAAAATTTACAAAAGGCAATTGTCAAAGCAAGAGTTCATTGATGGTATCAATAAAAAAGTGATGGTGGTGGAGCAAGTCTCAGCTCCTACCTCATCAAGTCACTAAGAAAAGAAAAAATAAGGAGACTTAGGTGAAAACCTCCATGAGGCGCCTGAGTCCCACTATTGGGTTGAAAACCTCTTGAGGCAGCCCAATGGTGTCAAAAAAGAAGAAGGAGAAATAAAAAGATCTTTGGGTGAAAACCTCTCTTGAGGTACCCAGGGAAAGAAACTAGGATGAAAACCTCTTGGAGGCAGACTGGTTGTTTTAAAAAATAAATAAAAAAAATCGAAAAGAAAAATCATGAAAAATTGTTTACAGGTCAGTAGGAGGACGATTAGAGATCAAAGGAGAATAAAAAGGTACCTATTCCACTCATATTTTTATTTCTCCATCCATTATCCTTCATCATTCCACCATTCCTGTCATTTTCTCACTCATTTGCCTTAGTTTGCAAGGGTACCGTATTTTCTACAGGATTCCCTGTAAACCTAAAGGATCCCCTGAAAACCTATAGGATGATCCTATAGGAATTATAGTGGCTTGGGAATCCTAAAGGAAGTAACCCTCGGGTAAGGAATGACCTACCCATGTAAAAAAATAAAATTAAAAAAAAACCTAAAATCACCACTTCATTACCATACATATCTCCACCTTGATCACCCCTGCATTCATCATTAAAAAAATTAGTTTTCAAAAAAAAATATACAGTCTTCAAGAAAAAAACACAGAGAAAAAATGAGACATAGAGAAAAGGGGAACAACACTTGAAGGTTATTTCTCATTATTCACACATCCCTAGACTTACTCTCTATCCATATTCATCATCCTCAAGTCCCAGAAGTAGAAATGATTAAATATTTTGAGGGAGAAGCAGCTATAGGACATCCTGTAGCAACCTAAGTTGATGCAAGTTTCCAACATGGATATCCAAGGGTAGAAGAAGCTCCAGAGCAGCAACAACACCATCATCTTCAACACCAGGTACCTTCACATCAAGGAAATCATCAAAGGACAATAAAATTAAAAAAAAGGGAAAAGAAGAAAGAGAGATTACATGCAGCCAACATACAAATAAAAACCTCATTTCTTCAACAAACTGCAACAAGGTGTTGTTACCACAGGTAAGTATCTCGCTTCACTCTTTCATTTGCATAATGTAATCAAAAGATGTAAAGTTTGTGAACGAGTTGGTTTATAAGCGAAAGGTGGCCAGTTAACTTGACCACTTTTGTTTAGTCAATGAGGACAAAATAGTTAGTCCTCACACATGTGGCAGTAGTCAAGTCAAAGAAAAGGAGAATGAGATCATAAGAAATTGAGACTATGGATGCCCAAAGTGGGAGTTGATTACGAGGTGAGGGGAATGATGATGTGGTAGTGGGGACCAATGGTTCAAAAATAGAAATTTGTACCTTGGCTGCCAACACACCACCTCACTCTAACTCGACCATATGAGGAAATAAACATTGATCCCCATGCACTCATGAATTCATCTTCTTGAGGCTCACTTTAGCAAGGTCGCTCTCATCCCCAAGCAACCTATAGGAGAGGAAAGCTTCATTTTTTCTAGCGCATGACTTCCTACAGGAAATCCTACAGGATCACACAGGAATCCTACAGGATATAGTCGGGAAATCTACAGGATTGGTAGAGAGAAATTTCAGAGGGGGAACATAAGTTTGGCTACAACAAGCACTAGAGGAGGTAGGCTCTACATTTCCTTCCATTTTTCCAAGTAAAAGGAATTGAAAAATCTCCTAGCTTGATTGAAATTGATAGTTGTATAAGGGAATTGTATCCACAGAAATTTCAGTCCCATTTCCTCCTTCATTAAATTTTTTTATCATACATCTTTGCTCCTCAAATTCACTAGACAAAATGATAGGGGGGTTTAATAGAAGGGAGCCCATTAACACTATAAGGATTCACCAACACCCTCCTATGCTAGAAATATTCAAAAGGCATAATTGGATGGGGTACTTTGAGAAATTGAGGGGGTATGATGATGAAGTGGCCCAAGATTTTGCTCTATCCCTCATTCCACTGACCAGAACCCATGCGATTGTTGTGGTGAGAGGCCTCTCCATAGAGCTCACCCCTAAACTAATAAGAAGAATTACCACACTTCCCTTAGGAGTGCCTTGGAGAAAGGTGTTATCACTCAGGTTGTCCCTAGGCTCCTAATAGGGATACGACCAAGGTAACCACAAACCAATCTTCTGATTGCAGGTTCTAGCCCACCTGCAATCGGAGAGGGCTCTCTCCTTTTGATTCAACCTTAGTTGATGATTTTAGGCTAGCTTTCT
>APFE031496907.1:0-10455 GCA_000404065.3 Pinus taeda
ATCAGAAAATCTGATTGGTGCTATTATTCCTGCTTTAAACATCTTTTGGACTTCTTGTTCCATTGCTGGGAGGAGCATCGGATTTATTCTCCTCAATTTTTGTTTAAAGGGTTTCTGATTTGGCTTGAGTGGGATTGTGTGCTGTATAACAGAGGTGTCATAGGACTTAAGGTCCTCATAACTCCATGCAAACACATCCTGAAATTCTTTAAACAAATCAATGTATTTGGGCTTTTGATCAGGAGGTAATGCAGCTGATAGCTTTATGATTTTGGGGCTTTGAACTGACCCTATGTTGTGTTCTTCAATGGTATTTTAGGGGTTCAAATTTTGGTTTATTAGGGACATCATTAGAATCAAACATGTCTTCTAATGGAGCTAAGCCTATGGGCAGAAGGTTGCTTTTAAGCTGTATCATATCAATTTCATCCATAGGCATTTGTTCACACTCAATCTGTTGGATTTCTTGAATGTTAATCTGGTTGAAAATTGTAGGATTTAGCAATTGGTAGACTGTTCTAGGTGAGAGTACTTGGCTGTGATTTAGATGAAGTATTTGTGATTGACTTGCTGGATCAAGTATTTGTGATTGACTTGCTGGCTCTGTGTCTATTTTCAAACCTGAAAATTCTTCCTGTAAATTCAGAAAGTTTTTGATTTGTGCATCATTGTCAAATACTTGCCAGTCTTTTATGTTGTTTGAGACTGATGGTCTATGTCTCACCTCAGCTGTGAAACGGTGATTGGGGTCAAAAGGCAGCTTGCAAGTACTTGCAAACATGGCTAGGCTGTGAGCATGTAGGTTCTGGGCCCTAGGAATTTTGGTGATCTGGCAGTCAGCAAGGGAGCTAAGCAACTGAGTGGCAGCAGCTCTGTAAGACCTGAGTCTGTTGTCTTTAGCAACAAAATTGCCTTTAACCTGTTGGATGACCAAGTCTGAATCTCCTAGGACTGATATGCTAGTAATTTTCAGGGAATGTACTAACTTGAGGCCTAATAGAAGGGCCTCATATTCAGCCATGTTGTTAGTACATCTGAAATTCAGTCTGTAAGCCCTTCCTTCTGCATGGCTACCCTCTTTATTATGCACCCATACCCCTGCCCCTGCCCCTAACTTGTTGACTGATCCATCGAATTCTAGGAACCATGAGATTTCTTTTTCTAGGGGTTTTTGAATGAGGTTTGCATGGGATGAATTGGTGATTTGTAGGATGGACTGATTGACTGGCTTATTTTTCTTGCCATCCACTTCACTTGGTAGAATTACTTTGTTTTCTACGAAGGCCCCTTTTTCATTGTTTTGTTTAATTATGGTTGCCTCACTGTCATTTGCTTTGTGGTCTAGACCTTTGGCATTGTTTGATTCGGTCTGTATTTGGATATCAGCCTCTTCCAGTTCAGCAATTTGATTTGTTTCAACTACATGAGTCTTTTCCTTGGCATTGCTGTTTGTATTGTCATTATAAAGGATAAATGAATCTATGTCAGAATGGACAGCATAAATAGGGAAGTTTTGAGGCTTCTCTGTACTACTGACCATGTATTTCATTAGAGATTCTCTATACAGTCTCTTGGGTTGACCAAAGACTGCGATAGTAGCATAGGACATGTCTAGTTGGAGAGATCCTTGAAGCTTGGCTCCCCATGATCTTAACAATAACATCCCATATTTGGGTGGAATATCAGCAACAACCACATCCATTAGGATTGTTTTGTTTGGGTATTGAACTAGGGACACACATAGGTCCTTTATTAGGCCTAAACACTTGACCTGGCTGGAGTCAAATGAATAGAGGTCTTTGTATGGTCTAGTGATGTCCAAATTCAACCTTTCCATCACAGATTTAGGCATTAAGTTGTGAGAAGCACCAGAATCAAACATTGCATTGTGTAAGATTTTGTCATGTACATGCAGGCTGACATAGAATGGTAAGACTCCTGAGCCAACTATTTTTCCATCAACCTCTGGGCCGAAAAGCACTTCTGGGGTATCGTCTAATACATTGACATTGTCCACATTATCTTTGTTTTTGCTATGGGTGAGTTGCAAAGATCTTTGAATCTGCTGTTTATAGATCTCATTTTTAGCTAATTCTGCCAGAGGTATGGTTATCTTCAGTTTTCCAATCTCAGTTTCCAAATCAAAGGGCTTTTCTGATTGTGCTTTAGCGGTATTGGTAAGCCTACTTTCTTTCTCTGCCGAGGTTTGTTCCTGATGTTTAGGTCTGCTCATGTTAGTCACCTCTTGAGGCTCTTTACTTGATTTGGGCTGCTCAACTGATGGGGTAGGTGAATTCAGTGACTGTTCAGTGATATCTTCAACAGTTACCTCATTTGAGGGAAAATCAGTTGTGCTCTTTGGTTCCAGAACTATGGCACTCTTGGGTTGTAATTTATCTTTTGTTTTTTCAGGTTGAGTTACATTTACAGTCCTACTTCTCAACTTGTACTGTTTATGAACCTCATAGACAGCAGTGTCATAGCCTTGTTTGAAGTCAAATGATTCCCCTGAACTAGTTTGAAACTGTTTACTATCCTCCTCATCCTGATCTTCCTGACTCAAGAAGACTCGGTGCTTGTTGTCAAGCCCCATTAGGTGGATGTGAGTGTCTTCTGCTTGTTCTTCAGATGTGGATGCCTCAGCATAATTTTCTTGAAATGGTGGTCTTATTTCAGGGTCAATGTTGGCTTTGCTACCTCCAGGGTTTTGGTTCCTCCTAAAGTTTGGATTCCTATTAGGGTTGTTTGATGGTGCTTCCCATGAGGATTTTCTTTCCACAGATTCTACCCTATCACCTAACCTTTTCATACCAGAAATTATTGCATCCAATTTCTGATCCAAGGCAGAGGGTTCTTCCTTGAAAACAACCCTCTTTTCTGTTTTAGCCCTGTTCCTCTTGGCAATCAGATTTGCTTCAACTATGACAGCAACTCTCTGAGCTTCTTCAAGGGTTTGGGGGGCTCTTTCTTTTAATTGGTAGGCCATATCTGGGTCAAATCCATCTGGGAATTTATATAAGGCTAAATCTGGAGGAGGTCTTAAGTTTTGAGGTATAGCATTATAAACATTGTTGAACCTGGCACAATATTCCAACACAGTCTCTTGGGGACCTCTTCTAATCATATCATACTCACCAAGTATGTGTAAAGGGTCCTTCTTTTTCTCCCATCTATTTGTGAAGAATTGGTATAGCTCATCAGGGTTATTAATGCTGTTTGCAGGCAAGGATCTAAACCATGTTCTTACGTCCCCTGTTAGGCTCTGGACAAATATTCTCATCCTTATAGTTTCATCATCTATTTCATAATTTTCAAAATGATCTTGCATTCTCTTGGCATGTTGGATGGCAGAATAAGGTCCAGTGGAGTCAATGTATGAGATTTTGGCCTGATAATCTTGAGGTAAGGCCACTGGGTTGGCAGGTAGTTGCAGAGGTGCATATCTGGCCATATTGACTGGATTTTGGGGATTAACTTGGAAAACTGGGACAGTAGGAACAACAGGTATCACAGGGGTGAAAGGTATAGAAGTTATAACAGTGTGGGGGAAGAGGACTTGTGTGGGAGAAGAAGGAATGTTAGGGGAACTTTGGGATGTTGATGGTGAACTAGGGGAATTAGGGTTGGATCGGAACAGGACCTTAACTGGTGTGGGGGTTGAGTTAGGAAGCTCTGGTTGTTGACTGATGTCAGTAAGCTGATCTTGTAGTTGCTGGTTCCTAACCAATTTGGGAATGATATTGGGATTTTCGAAGATAGTGGGAGGGTTAGGATGAGGGTTATTCCTTGTGTACCTGAGGTTCTTCTTGGGAGCCAGTTTCTAAGTTAGTCCTATAAAATTTTATGAAAGCTTTGTTTAACAAGGACTGGTCAGGAGGTCTAAAAACTCTATGTATCTGTATAAGCTGAAAAAAAGGTCTGAGTTCAGCTCTTCCTTTAAGCTGCAAGTGTTTGTATAGGAGCAGTTTAGAGACGTCTTAACTGATATTCGGACTGTGAGTGTGATTTCTTAACAGACTTTTAGGCTTTAGATCCTGAAATCCCCAGTGGAGTCGCCATTTATGTTAACACCCAGGTTGTTCTCTTTGACTCCTAAGAGAATACGGCCGGGGTAACCACTAACCAATCTTTGGGCTGCAGCTTCTAGCCCAGCTGCAGTCAGAGAGGGCTCTCTCTATCAGGTTTGTCACTGCTTTCAGTGAGGGTTTTAGGCTAGTTGTGAGATAAGTTTTTTGGTAGTTTTTGTGTATTTGGTTGGGAGGATGCTTCTGTTTCCTCTAAAGTATATCAGTAGGGAAGATTAATCCATTGGGCAATGGGGTCTAGGACTGTTTTCTCTTGAAATCTTGATTTTGGTGAGGAGGAAAGCTACAGGGCCTGTGTGCATTTCATGGAACAAACTGTGAATTTCGAGGATGAGGTGAATACAACTAGTAATGAGCAATGAAGATTTCGTTACTTAAGCTGTATATTTGTGAAAGAGGCATGTCATCTAAGAGCAATCACTTGAATTCTTAAAACAACAATGCACAGTAAGGATATGGTTTAAACGTAGCATTTAAGAATTACGCTTTAAACATTTTAACAGAAGAAAACATATGAGACAGTTCAGATTGAGCTCAAGGTAGTCAATGACTAAATCCTGAGGCTATCCTTTTTCTTTACTATCTAGAGTTCCAAACATACAGGAAACAGGGGAAACAGGAAACATGTCAAACATATAGAATAACAGGAAACATATGTAAAATAAGGAGCCGTGAGAAAACTTATTGAGCCATGTAATGAACAAGAATCCTGTAACTTTGAGCCACACACCATCAAGAGACCAAGAGACAACACATCATTGGAGAAATCCCACTGCCTTTGTATTAAACTGTCTGAAAAGTTTACAATATCATAGTAACAGAGAATATCTCAGAAAAGAAATTCTTACATCCGGAGTCCAACCCCTCTAAACAAACGCGAGGGGGAATATATAGAAGTTTGTATCCAAAAATATCTCAGGGATGAGGTCATCTGAGAGGAAAAATATCTATTATACTTGTATAGATAAAGCAGATGAGAAGTTATTACAAGTATAAATGATAGTAAAAGCCTTTAAATGCTGTCAGAATAGCTTTTTGCTCTTTGAGTACTGCGGACTTTAACTGCGTTGTTCTTCATAAATGAAGCATTGAAGTGTTTTACAGCTTCTGATTTTCTGTATCTTTCTTGACTCTGCCACCTGTACCTGCTGATGTTGTTGCTGATGCTGTGTACCTGTGCTGAGTTGGCTCAGCGTCTCTATGCTTGCTGTCGTGGCTTTGTCCACCTGTAAGTGCAATATTGACTGTATTGCTGCAAAAAGTGTTTTCTTTTTCACCCCTGATTCAAAAGTAGCTTTACCAAGTCCTGCCAATTATCTGGGTGAGGAAGTTGATGCTTCAAAATTGACCCTACGGTCTCATCAGCTTCAGTATACTTATAAAAATCGGGAGGTTTATCAAATAAATGTGCTACCTCGTTTTTAATAAAAAACAAATTATCTAATTTATTGAACAGAGCTTGTCCTGTTAATGGGCCTGTTGTAGATGACCCAGAAGCCTCAGTAATCTGCATGGCTGAAAAGGTGCTTAGTCTTTTGATGTACTTCTCATAAGAGAGAAGCTTTCCTGATTCTTCTAAACTGGGGAGCCCTTTGTCTTGTAGTGCTGTGAACCTATTTTGGAACTTAGTTATATCTGCTTGCATATCATGTACCCTTCTGTCCAGTGTTTGAATTAGGCTCTTCATCGTTGTAGTCCTCTTAATTAAGGAAATAGTTTCAGTTCTATTAGCGATTCCCATCTGGATCAGCTGAGAACTATTCCTATAATTCAAAACTTCTATCATCTTTGGGGCAAGGTCTGCCATGTTGCCTAGCTCATTTCTTGCTCTGTATAGTTCCTTTTTTGCCTTGCCAATAAGCCCTATCTGCTCATATATGGCAACAATGTACTCCCACTGGTTAGTGATTGCTTGTCCAATGGCAGTCCATATCACCTGCTTGATTTCTGTTGTTACTTTGTCAAAACTGAGCTGCTTTTCTAGCTCTGCAATAGTCTTTTTCAGGGCTTTTACTTCCCTTTCCCTTTCAGCCACGTTCTGCTTAGATTTATCATATTTTTCCTCTAGTTTTTCTAGGCTTTCCTTGGCCTTGTTTAGCTCTGTCATTTGAGCTTCCAGCACTTGAATTTCCTGCCTTAACTTCTGCATATCTAGGCTCTCGGCCTGCTCTTTAGCTGCTTCTGTAATGGATGGCTCTGTTGTTGTAGCTGCATCTATTCCTGCTGGAGTTGTTTTTTCTACCTGCGGTGGAGGGATATCCTCTTTAGGGGTTTCTTCTAGGTTTGTTTTCTCTGTGGATGGCTGAGAAGATTGTCCCTGTTCTCCCCTCTGTGTAGCTGCTTCTAAGGTATTCTCAGTATCTTGCAGCCTTTGTTGGGTCTCCACCAGTTCTTTGTACAAAGTCATCAGTAGGTTAGTGATGTCCTTGTCTCTTCTTTGCTGAGCAACTTCATCTGTCTGTGGATGAATTGTGGGTGGGATTTTCATCTTCTTTTTGATGGGAGCTACATCTGCATCCCTCAGTTTAAGGACCTCCTGGATGGCTTTGACATCATTGGGATCATGCCCAAATTCTATGATAATGTCTTCCAGGGCCTTGATTCTGTTGTCCTTGGCTTGAGAGGATGCCCTTTCCAACTCAAGCTGTGATGCCGTGTTGTTTAAGCTGTTCTGCAGCCTATAGTTCACCATGGTCTTATCTGCCAAGGTGGCATAGACCATCTCACCTGTTTGTTTATGAAGCTCAATCTGGTCCATCGGGTGGATGTCTTTTGCAAGGACTTCTAGGTTTGTCCTTATGTAGTCTGCAGCTGATTGAGGCCGCTGCTCTGTGGGAGTAAAATGACTCAAAGTCAATTTAGCTTCTTGTACATCATAGGCAGACATTAGCCTCTGTTGGTTTGATGGGGCCATGTTTAATAGATAATTGTATAGCTTTATTTTCAGTGGCGCACTCCTCCTCTTAGCATCTCTGAAGAAGTCTTTGATGCCTTCAGCTCTACTTTTTCCTTGACCTGAGGAGCTGACCTCCCCAAGTGCTGTCCTGTCTTGCTCTTGTTGTAGTGAGCTGGCAGAGGCCTCAAAGCTTTGCATTTCCTCTTCTTCAAATGGATTTAGCCTTTGCCTCTTCTCTGGTCCTTCTGTAAGAGGTGTCTCCCTATCCCTTTTCCTATTGATATCCTCCCTTAGAGGGGTTCGTAGGATTGAAGGGTCGACCCTAGAATCTTGTCTAGGAGGCGCCATGCTAGTTGTTTTTTCTTGGGTGGCCGCCTGGCCTTCTCCTTTTTGCTGTTCCTGATCCTGTTGATCAGTTTCTTGCTGGTTTAGTTGTTGTTGCTCCTGCTGGCCCCGTTGGCTCTCTTGCTGTTGTTCCTGTTGATCCTCTGTTTCTTCCACCATCTTGCCCTTTCCTTTGTCCAGTCCTTGTTTTGAAATTTGTATTGCTCCTTGTGGTGTTGCAGATGAGGAACCTGGAGCTGTTGTATGAGAACTGGGTAGGGTAGGTACCTGAGAAGGACACTCCAAGTCAACCATTTTCAATAAATATCTCCTAGCCCTGTCATTTAGTTCTTCTTGGGTTAGGGGCTCTATCAAGGTGTTTTTCTGCCATTTTGGCTGGTTTGCATGTCTTGCTATGAGGATCATGCCATGATGCTCATAACCGGAGAGTTTGTATTTCAATCTCCTCTTGGATATGAAACCATTGGGATCATATGGTTTCCATAGGAAGCTTTGTGATAAGCCAAGGCCCTCCAACATTCTCTCTGCTTCCTTCCATCCTTCTCTTCTATTTAACACAATATGCCCAAGCTGGTTTTTTACTTTAAGTTGGGCCTTCTTGCTCCTTCTTGAGAAATGGAGTAGATCTACATATGCAAACTGTCTGAAATACTCCAGGGCAAAGAGCCTCATAGGCACAAACCTGGGCAGCCTGAATGGTCTTAGCTCACAACCATATATTCTGATCACAGTGTGATGCTGGTAGAAATACCAGTCCCCTATGCTGTAAGCAGAGGATAGTTGTAGTATCCTCTTCATTTCGTCAGTGAGCCTTGGAGGAGGTTCTGTCATAAGTAGGGACATGGCTGGATGGATGAAGTCATCTATGAACTCACAGTAGGTGTAAGGTGAGCCTTTATGAAAGATGGAGCTCCAATATACTACTGATCTTGGATTACCTGCTGCATCATTTCTCTGGATTTCAAAAGAGAACTGTTCATATTGGTGATATAGGATAAGATGATAAATGTATGAGGTGTATTTGAACACCCTCTCTCTAGGCAAGTGCAGGAACTGCTCATGAATTTTGTCAGAGATGTATTTGGCATAGTTGTAGCAGATAGGGGCCCTCCCAGGGACAAACCTTAACATCATGACTAGCACAGTCTCTTCTATAGACTCCATTGTTCCGTATCCCAGCACTGAGCTCACCATATGGGCTAGGTCTAGTCCGAGTTGATTTAGATATCCATCGAAGATTGGAGGATGCAGGACTGTGTCTGATTTGCTCACAAATAGCTGATTAAACCTCAGGATCTCTGCCTCTGTTAGTGTCTTGTTTCCTTGGTTGATTAAATCCAGCAGGGATAGGGGAACCATTGTCTTGTTGGACTTGAACTGCACCATGTCTCTGATAGCTTGAGGGGTGGTATAGAACACAACCTCACCTTTGGGATTGACTACAGCTCTTTGTGATGGCTCATATTGACTGGCACAAAGATAAATTAAATCAGGGAATTGCCTGACTATAGGCATTTTAAAAGTTGGTAAGGCAGACTCCCAAATGCCCAAGATATCTGTTCCCTCTCTGTGTTTGGCCCTGAACTCTCTTAACAATTGAAGATGAGGGGTGAGTCCTTGTCTGGAGTGTTCTGAGATCTGATAATCCAGGTCTGCTAATTCCTGCCAGTCTAGTTCCCTTTGAGGAGCGTTTAGAGGAGTGACATTGAGTATTTCAGGGGTCTCCATGTTTTATATATATTGCCGCTCTGCAACAGTGAAATTCTGATGGGGACCGAGTTTGACAGGGTTGGTGAACTATCGGAATGGCAATGCTGGGCCTTTTGGAAGGGTTTTGAGTAGAGGGAGGGCCTCCTTTATCAGTTTTAGGAGTTTATACAGGAGACCGCGATTGCGCGACTCGGGGTAGGTTTCTCAGCAGAAAACGCAATTCTCAGAGGCTTCCAGTGTTAAATTTTGGTTCTGAATGGTCAATTGAGCAGAGTGTAATTGGTTTGCTGGTGGAAATTTCAAATTCAACGGTTTTTAATGGCGATTTTTACAGCAAATTTATGAAAAACCAGTTCACAGGAGGACGAGGTCGAAATACCTGGTAACAGAGGTCTGTACTGAAGAATGCAGCTGGTTTAGCGCGTCGGGTGCGTCGAGAAAGATTGCAGGTTAGCTGGTGGCTTGGCGTCGTAAATTTGCATGCAGCGGGCTTACACAGTATTTTTCAGAAAATCACGAAAAAATGGAAAAATTCGCAAAAATATGGCTTTCAGCCCTTTTTGGCGCGCTTTGTGGATGACGTCAGCATGACGTCATCAAGGGGGCCCGGGTTGGATGACGTCATCATGACGTCATCATGGTGACGTGGCAGTCAGCGGTAGGTTCACGGGGGCGATGATGTGGCGGCCGGGTGGACCAATCAGGAACAAGGCGGGATGAACTGGCGGTGACGTGTGCGGCACCGGGGCGCTCACGTGGACTAGACAGGTGTCGCTATATCGGAAGGGGTCCTGTACGTCGGACGGACTGTCAGGCATCGCTCCGATGCAATAATATGATGACGCGTGCCCCTGTGCTGATGCTGGCCTGACGTAAGAGTCTGACAGATATCGGAAGGTATCTGTCAGACACGTAAGGCCTTACGATATCCATAATAGCCGTAGATCTGGAGGCGGGCGATCGGACGGTCGTCGGGCGCCTGACTTGCGCGGACGGTAGCAGCGGCTTTATTTAACGTGCGGACGTCGGGATGGCCCGAAATCAACCTCAGCCGTGGATCTGGATCGGGCGCGATCGGACGGCAGTCAGATGGTCAACCTGCACGGAGAATATGTACGAGCAGGCGGGCAATAAAGAAATAATTTCCTCTGCAGACGTGGACGGCGGGGCCCTCCGGGCGATAAATACTCCTTTGGTGGATTTTCAATGGTTTTTCTCGTTAAATTATTGCTGCCCGCTAATCACAAAAATAAAAGCTTTTCAAAGGTTTTTTATAAAGTTTCGGGTGTTATTATTTCCGAAGGCGGAAACTTTGGACAAAAAGGGTTTTAAACAGGTTTATGGAGAATAAAGATGTGAATGAGCCCCGACCTTAGGATAAAGCGGGGAAGGGTGTTTTTGTAAGGTTTTCCACCCCTT
>APFE031496913.1:0-12598 GCA_000404065.3 Pinus taeda
TGAAGTTGATCCATCACAATGAGCAAAAATGGGTACAAGATCGATCTGAAATCTCTATCTCTCTCTCTCTCTCTCTCTCATGATGAGAAACAAAGGATACAAGTTCGATCTGAAATCTCCTCTCTCTCTCTCTCTCTCGCAAGAAAGGATACAAGTTTGATCGATTTGAAATCTCTACTCTAGCTCTCTCTCTCTCTCTATGAAGTTGATCCATCATGATGAGCAAGAAAGGATACATGTTTGATTTAAAATCTCCTCTCTCTCTCTCTCTCTCTCTCTCTCTCTCACATGCGCTCTCTCGCTCTCGCTCTTGCTCTCTCTCTCGCTCTGGCTCTGGCTCTCTCTCTCTCTCTCTCTCTCTCAATGAGCAAGAAAGGATACAAGTTCGATTTGAAATCTCATCTCTCTCTCTATCTCTCTCAATGAGCAAGAAAGGATACAAGTTCAATCTGAAATCTCATCTCTCTCTCTCTCTCTCTCTCTCTCTCTCTCTTACATATATATGAAGTTGATCCATCATGATGAGAAAGATAGGATACAAGTTTGATCTGAAATCTCCTCTCTCTCTCCCTCTCTTTCTCTCTCTATATATATGGTGTTGATCCATCATGATGAGCAAGAATGGATACAAGTACAATCTGAAATCTCTCTCTCTCTCTCATGATGAGCAAGAAAGGATACAAGTTCGATCTGAAATCTCATATCTCTCTCTCTCTGCTGCCTATTATATATATATATATATATAATATATATATATATATATGAAGTTGATCCATCATGATGAGCAAGAAAGGATACAAGTTTGATCTGAAATCTACTCTCTCTCTTTCTCTCGATCTCTCTATATGAAGTTGATCCATCATGATGAGAAAGGATACAAGTTTGATCTGAAATCTTCTCCCTCTCTCTCTCTCTCACACACTCTCATTCTCGCTCTCACTCTCACTCTCACTCTCACTCTCACTCTCACTCTCTGTCTATTTGTCTGTCTGTTTGTCTCTCTCTCTCTCGATGAGAAAGAAAGGATACAAGTTTGATCTGAAATCTCATCTCTCTCTCTCTCTCTCTCTCTCTCGATTAGCAAGAAAGGATACAAGTTCGATCTGAAATCTCATCTCTCTCTTTCTCTCTCTCTCTCGATGAGCAAGAAAGGATACAAGTTCGATCTGAAATCTCATCTCTCTCTCTCTCTCTCTCGATGAGCAAGAAAGGATACAAGTTCGATTTGAAATCTCATCTCTCTCTCTATCTCTCTTATATATATATGAAGTTGATCCATCATGATGAGTAAGATAGGATACAAGTTCAATCTGAAATCTCCTCTCTCTCTCTCTCTCTCTCTCTCTCTATATATATATATATATATATATGGAGTTGATCCATCACGATGAGCAAGAATGGATACAAGTTCGACCTGAAATCTGTTATAGACATTTTTGGGCAGTTCAACCCCAATCATAAATGTCCATAAAATGAGGGCTCCTAAGTCCCTAAAAGTGTTGCTTCACTCCCTAAAGGAACAAGGTCAGCTGATTACATCATCTCCTAGAAGTTCTCCACTAAAAACTGCTCATAAATGGTCAAAACTAGACCATACGGAAAGCCTAGTGCAGAGGGTGTGATGCATATCACCTTCCCATTGTACAAGGTGTGATGCATGCTGAATTGCTCTTCTGTAGGGTGCGATGGTCGGGAATGGACAAATGGCAGGGACAAAATGCGAGGTGGAAGATCATGGAATCTTCCAGAAGCTTCCCCTCTGACACTTGCCTCTCTATTTTCGACCAGGGATGAGTAAGAGATCATCATTCTCCAAGTGGAAGCAGGAACTATCAAAGAGAGGACATTAATCAAGATCCCAGAAGATGACTCACCTCTCTGTAATCATCTATATATGGATCCCTCATCACAGAGATCCAGAGGCTGGAATTTTGTATCTTATTGAGAAGTGTTGTTGGTTTTCTGGTGTACATTCATAGTGTTGGGTGATCTAAGTTTTGCTTGAGGTGAAGAAGGGCTTCCTAGCTGGAGGATGATGCTGGGTCAGAGCACATGGTTGTAATCCTCTTGCTACTTTTCATCTTAATAAAGCTATTCTTGTTTCCTTCCATATTCTTGTATACTTGTTTATATATATGCATTTATATGGTTAATACACATCTGATCCTATATTATTTATGAATTTAGATCCTTGTTTCTTTGATAGTAGTATGTTGTTGTGATTCCACAGGTTCTTTTGAAGTTGGGCAGACAAAGAAGAAGAGGCGAAGCTCTATCAAGAAGGAGAGGAAATCAAATGCAAGACTCAGGTTGGTCTTCTTGGTTCTCCTCTCGTTTATTTTCATAAAAGGAAACAATAGTAGACTTTGATGGTTTGTTTCTAAGATAGCCACCCATCTTAGTGGGAATAGCAGCATCCAAGTGGACACTATTCCTGGATAACAGACATTGATGAGGTGGAGTATATTTATCCAGCTTAACTCATTTTCTTAACTTGATTAATATTATATATTATATATATATATATATATATATGAATATATATATATATATATATATATATATATTATCACAATTTTAGATTTAACATATAATTTCAAATAAAGTTATAACTTTATATAACTATATATCACTTTAATGTTATGTAAAAATTTATATATTTGCAACTATATCATTTACAATTATACAACATGATGATGGGGAGACAACGATCATAAAATATGCAGTAGTGGCAGGGGGGTCAGGAGGATGTCTCAAAAGAAGTGAATGAAGAAGAGTGCGAAGGACATGAGTCAGAAAAATGATGCCTGGTACATGAGTCGATGGCGTCAACAGTTGCAGGGTCGACGGAAGGTTGTGGTCATGGACGCAAGCCAGTGAAAGGGAAGACTTGGGAAGCGATGACAAGTACAAAAAGTTAATGGTGGAAGTCACTAGAGATTATGAGGAGCAATAAAGAGGGTTGGATAAATAGAAAATAGATGGGAACCACAGGGCGGAAGTCGAGGGTGGAGGGCACGATGATGGAAGTCGAAGTGGAGAGGGACGATGGAGGTCAAGGAGGAAGTTGAAGTCAGAGGCATGGCAATGGAATTCAGGGAAGAGAGGGACAGTGGAAGCTAGCACATGAGCAACGACAGAGAAAACGTCGGATGAAGATAAGGTGGATGAAACAAAGAACAACAAACATGCACCAAGGAGTGAACCCATTATGATACCAAATGAAGCAAAGAAACTCAACGTTAGACAAAATATATATATATATATATATTTTATTAATGAATAAGATGACTTATAATGTAGGAGGCCCTGTCTTAAATACAACCTTGGGTGCCTCTTGGTGAATGGGCATGATATTTGATCACGCCCTTTGCCTAATTAACTAATAGTTATAGATTAACTTTTACATAACATTAGCGGATGCATGGATATTTGAATCCTCACATGGGGTATCTATATTGTTTTCCTAGCATGGGGACTCTCAAACAAATATGTAGTTTTAATGTTTATGTGAAAAATTTAGTGTTAGAGACTCGCCTATTATAGGTGGCTAATTGTTTTAGTGAAATTGATGAATTTATTTGTACTATTTATAAATCACATCCAAAAGAGCATGTGTTTGGATCATTGGATCCATATGGAGATGAGATTGAATTCTTTGAAGTATTTCCATATTTGATGTGAATATGGAAAGCTATTATGTTTATTTAAACAAGTACAACAATATGTTAAAGGGCCTTCTCAAAATTAGAGAGAATAAAAAATCATGATAGATGAAGACTTCCATTAGAAACATTGGATGAGTTATTTCCTTCCCATGATTCCTTTTTACAGAAAGGTTGTCCATTGGTTCGTCCCCCTAAAAGAGATTGTGAAGAAAAGTTCCTGAAATTCCTTACATGTTTGAAATAAGGTCCTTACTTACCTAAGCTTAGTTAGAACCCAATTATTCAGAATGTGAATTTTGGTTTCCCAAAGAAATACTTTTTGTTCCTAGAAAAGTTAGTGATTATCACCTGTAGTGGGTGACACATGGGTAAAGAATTTCCCATGAGATAAGTTAGTGACTTATCTAACCCAATGGGTTAGATAGATATGAATTTCCTTACCGAAAGTGGGTCATATATGTGAGTTCCTTGCCGAAGGTGGGTTAGATAGATATGAAGTTCCTTGCCAAGAGTGGGTGAGATATGTGATTTCCTTGTGAAATAAGGGCAATATAGACTTATATGCCTTAAGTGGTGTGTTATGGTTAGTGCACCTAAAGTGGGTGTTATATAGGCATTGAATCATTAAAAGTAGCAAAAGAAATTCTTATTGAAATTGTAAAACAAAATATGCCAGTAGAGAAGGATACGACAACATAGTAGGGTCTACCAAAAGTAACACCTCCATATATAAACCAACACAAGATCAGCCTATTTGGGTTTAGAAGAATGAAGTAAAGATCAATGACATCGACCTTACTATTGACTCATCACTATTCACTCCAACATATGTTGTAGGAGAGAATGGTGGGTAATAGACAAAGAATGAAGAATAGGTTAACACCTCGGATGCCTCATCATAATAGGTCAAACCCATAGACTTAGGTAACGATAGAAGAATTAAAGTAGAACTGGAATTTGCGAAAGTACAACACCCCAAAGGAATAGGATATAACTACTCAGTCAACCCTAGAGGATGTGTTTTCTGAGACAACAAGGTTAGGATCCTCGAAAGGGCCTGGTGAGTAGAAGGATGTAGAAAAGCAAAAAAAAAACAAAAATTTCATGGAGTCTAAAATCATTACATTGCCTTATGATTTAAGATATGCATTTGATAGATAATTATTTTGTTGTCTATAATACGCAAACTCTTAATAATTCATTAAAAAAATATAAGAGCAACTCTTTCAACTAAATATAAATTGAAAAAATACCATACTTAGACCAAAAATAATTTTAGTGATTGAGATTAATTATTTTCATATCACTCATATTGATTGGAATTTTCAATTAACTAATATGAAAAATAATATGTAATAATTATCAATTTTTCTCTAATAATTAGATAGTAGTTAGGTAGAATAGTTGTTATCGCCCCTCTTCAAGCTCAATTCTGTACAAATGACATGTGAAAAATATTATTGTAAAAAAATTATCCCTATAAATAGTTTGGATTTCAAGTTTTAAAAAAATATAATTCCTGGAAAAAAAATTATGATTATGAATTCTGATCATATATATTTTTAAATAATTCTCCACTATTCTTTTAATTATTTATAATTGTGCTCAAAAATATAGTTTAAAGTCAAAATTCAATATAATTTTGATATATTTTTAATCTTAAATGTAAAACAATTTATAATTTTAACATTTGCCAAGGAAGGTTTTAAGATTTTCGAAGTAGAAAACCCTCGCCTCTTTAACCAAAAACGAAACAGGCACGTTACAAAGTAAGGAGAAAATCTTGAAAGAAGGAACCCATACTGCGAATTTGCGACCGGTGATCTGTAAAAACGGGTAAAATGATCGTGGGAAGAAATAGCTTTATTGAAAAAAATTGATGGCAAGAAGACGAATGTTTTCATTTCGTTTCCTGCAAATAATGTTCTCCACATGAACGTATCATCGTGTGAATGGTGGGTAAATTACCCCACGCTCTCCTCACTTCCACTCATTTCCGAGTTTCAATAGAAGCCCTAACCCCCAACTTTACAAGTCAGGAACACCTCTGCATTCTCTATCTGAAGCTTTTTCTCAGGACGGCCATTTCATGTCTTTGGCACCTCTCCTCAATGGAAGCCCTAACAGAATCTTTCTTGCAATCGGAAAAACCTCTACATTGCCTATCTGAAGCTCCTTCTGAGTATGGCCATTTCATGTCTTTGGCACATCTCCTCACTCGAAACAACACCCGCACTTGAGAGATGCACAGCCGCTTTCTTTTTACTGCACTTCTTGCTGGAAGAGCGCAACCCCAATCTTACACGTGCTCTCGCTTCTGCAACAGAGGGCGAAGATCTTACCTGACAAACAGAACAAAAAACAGTCACATTTAATTCACACATATAGGTTTCCGGGAAGCATTGATAAAGAAAAAGGGAAAATGTATTGAGAAAACAAACATATCGGTTTCCAGGAAGCATTGATAAAGAAAAAGGGAAAATGTGCAGAGAAAACCGAACTAAAGCTTTGAATACTTACGACGAGGCGAGTGATATCTTGGAGAGGCTTCCTCGGATGGGGTAATCGCAACAGAGAACCGGAAGAATAAGAGGAGAATGGGGGAATGTTCTCCTTATTCCTCTTATTTTCTTCTTCTTCCTCTCTCACAGAAGAACAATTAGTGCCCGCAAGCTGAGGGCGAAGAAGTTGTTGCTGCAAGTCCATCTCCATTTCCATTTGATATTATGATCTGCCAAATAATAGCGATACTTGTGTCCCCTGCCCTCACTGCACTGTATGCGAAGAAGCGAAGCAGGCAGTGAGGAGAGTGCGGAAGAATGAAGGGGAGATAAGTGAGATTTATTTGTAAGACTCTGAATTCGGGTGGTTTGAATCAATGGCGGGTGGATGGATTTCAGAATTTGAGATTTGGGGGTGATGGAGGGGGACATTTGTGAGGTTTAATTTTGGGAGGAGGAGGGAGAATGGAAAGCCCCAAATTCAAACTCAAATGAAAAGAGCAAGGCGGCGGGTGAACAGCTGAAATTTGAAATTGGAGATTAATAAGAGGGAAATGTCAACATTTTAACGGAAGAGGTCAATTTAGAGACACTTTGATGCGGGCCGCTGTTATTTTTCTCTCATCTATGGTGGTTTATCTCCCCTAAATTTAGAGAGAGCATTACTATCGCTATTTTTGGCTTCCGGGCATTTTAAAAATTCGAGCTCGGCGAGAATTTCACTCACTAATATTAAAATTATTTTGTGAATGGGTTCCCTGGCTTGGTGACTGAATTTGAGTGGGTCCTACTTTAGCGAACGAATGTAGCTCAATCACATGGCCGGGAATATATTCTTAAACCGGTTTGGAGTGTCCTATAGTTAAATCCAACTATTGGCAAGAGTTAATCAGCATATTATTGGGCATTAAATGTTTGGTTATATGGCCTCCTATAGTTATTTAACATAAGCGCTATTATTTTTTATTTATTTATCACTGCGTCATTATTTTTTATTTATCTATCACCGCGTGTGTGTTAAACAGCTATCGGGGGCGCATGTAGCCGGGCATGTAATGCCCAATGGCCGGCTCATTAGCTCTTGCCCCAACTATTAACCAAACTAAATTCCACATAAAAAATAAAAATAAAAAATGTCTTTTTTAAGTGGGGAAGTTTTTTTTATACAGGCCATGCATACCTGAAAACTTGAAAACTGCTCTCCACAATTTTTTCAAATAAAAAAAAATCATATATACTCATAATGTTTTGAATTGATGGTAAATAGATGCACTTTAAGTGTTTATTTTTCAAAATAATATCACTTTTTTTAAATGGAAAAAAAAATTCCTCCAAAATATAAAATTAGTATACCTATTTTTTTAAATCCATAAATTGAAGTTTTAAGTAAAAAGGGAGAAGTTCTAGGATTAGTAAGATGTAACTTCTACACGAACTTTTTAATGCGATCATTTTTTTTTCCAAACATTTCATTTTAGATACAGCCTTATGATGCTTTGAACCACCGAATTTTAAAAATTTTGGAAGTATAAAAAACATCACTTTAATGGATTGTTCCACTTTTACCTTCGAAAACAATTTTTTCTTTAATTTAAAAAAATAAAATAAAACTCATTTACTATTATTATAAAATGTAAAAGGTACACTTTTCCATTTTGTTCGGTATTCTCATGTAAAGTTTTTTAAGATAATATCGTATAAATTTTCTTTTACTATTATAAAATGTAAAAGGTACACTTCTTCCTTTCATTGGTTTTATCATATGAAGTTTTTTAAAGTAATTATTGTAGTATTATTGTTTCAGATGTGTTTTTGTTATTTTATTTAATATTATTTTTATTAAAATATTAAAAAATATGTGTTTATTTTTTTTTATTTTTTTAATAACAGTAAATAGTAAGTATTATTTTATATATTAATATTTAATATTTTCAATAACATAATTTAAAAATATTAAAGGAAATTCTTAAATAATGTTGGTGTTAGAAATCTTATTTTTGTTATTTATATGGTTTGTGAAATTAAATTTAAATAAGTGATATTCTTTATGGATCATTAGATAAATACAAGGGTAAAGTGGTAACAAGTTATAAATATGGAAAATAAGTACAAGTAAAGGCTCATTTTTAAAGAAATAATAGTAATGTTGGAATTTTAAGTTCATACATCAATAGAGGAAGGGTAAAGAGGTAATAAGTTTAAAAAATGGAAAATAAGCATAGATAAAGACTCATTGATAAAGAAGTGGTAGCAATGTTGGAATTTCAAGAAGTCAATCTTTCTAATGGTGTGGTTAGAGAAAAAGATCAAGTCTTTTTAGAAACACCTAAACTTTCATGAAACATCATAAGATCTTATGGAGTTAAGGGAAGAAAATAAGTAATACTTGAGAAAGTGAACTCCAATCACTTGTTTTTTAAGCACTTATTTAAAGTGAATGCAAAGGTTAATATTTGGAATTGTTGGCATTAATGTCAAAGGATTATTTTTTTCATTAATGTCATATCAAGGCATTACAAGTATAATAAAAATAACAGGTACACATGAAAAATAAAACGCCAAAATGTGGGTTTCAAATCCATGGTTTGGAATCCCATGGTATTAGGTTTGGAAACCCATAGTATTTAGTCATGGTATGTGGAAAAGTAAAACAAAAAGGAAATTAATTATTCAATTAATGGGTGTCATGTCATGTCTTTTTGAAAAAACATGTCCCTTCAAGAAGGGTAATTATGATAAAGTAAAAAAAAAAAAAAAAAAAAAAAAAAAAAAAAAAAAAAAAAAAAAAAAAAAAATTATCAAAAGAAAGTGTGGGTGAAATTGTAGTATTCTTTTGAAAATTGATGAATTAAATATTATTCCAAATTTAAAGTGGAATGCAAAAATCAATTTTAGGTCAATTTGGCATTTTCACTATAAGTTATTTTCTAGGATGTTTTAGACAATGAAGTTTTGAGGAGACAGAGGCAAGATCTCTCGATACATGTGGTAAGAAAATTACACATTGTTTTGTTATATTTATGATATATGCCCTGCAAAAGTTATGGTTCTTGAATGCTCGTGAAATCAGTTTCAAACAAGTTCAAACAGGTTAGTTTGGCAGTTTCATTATAACTTATTTTCTAGGATGTTTCAAACTATGAAATTTTAAAGAGACAGAGATGAGTTCTCTGGGTACATGTGTTCAAAATTTGATTTGTTATACTTTATGAGATATTCCCTATGTAAGCTAGGGTTCTTGAATGCTCCTTAAATTAGTTTCAAATAGGTCAGTTTGGAATTTTCATTATAACTTTTTTTTTTATGTTTCAGACTGTCAAATTTTTAGGATATTAAGGAGAGGTCTCTAGATACATGTGATCAAACTTCCAAACATTGTTTCATTGTAATTTTGGAGATATGCTCTGTGGAATTTAGGGTTTCTGAATGGTCCTACAATTAGTTTCAAACAAGCCAGTCTGACATTTTTTCTATAACTTTGTTTCTGGGACATTTCCAACTATGAAATTTTTAGAGATCTAAGGAGACATATAGAAATACTTCATGTAAAAAAATTAGACTTGGGTTCACTATACCTTTGAAGATATTCCCTATGGAAGTCATAGTTTTTGAATGGTCCCAAAAGTAGTTTTAAAGAGGTCATCTTGTCATTTTTTCTATAATTTATTTTCTAAGACTTCTCAAACTGTAAAATTTTTAGAGATCTGAGGAGACATACAAAAGTACCTTAGGTAAAAATTTCAAAATCAAATTTGAAAAATTGGATATATGGAATGATGTACAAGTTCATTCTTGGGAAGACCAAAATGACAAGCTTTGGGGGAGTTACCATAAATTTCATTTGGAGATTCAAATTTTGGTCAAACTTAGTGAAGCAAAAGTACTAAGTAGACCTAGTGAAGGCAAAACCAACAAGTAGACATGGTGAAGGTAGAAGAAGCAAGCAAACTTAGTGAAGGTAATGTGAATGTTATCACGTTTTTAAGAAGTTATGTGCACTAAAGAAGAGTTGTAATTAAGGTTTATTGATCGAAAAAAGGGATTGGTGTGTCTTTGCTAACTTGATACTTAGCGGTGGGGATTTGTCTCTCATAGGTTAGTGCTTACGAATATTTACAGTGACGAGGATTGATGTCCACAAGGATTTGTAAGAGTAAGCTAATGCCTCCTAAGGTTTTGTAGGTTTTAAGCCTGTACAATTAGTTGATGCAAACAGATTCTTAGTCAAATAGAAAAGATACAATGGCAAACACACACATTAACACAAATATTTTACCCTAAAAACCCAAAATTAGGAAAACTATAAACATTTTTCAATATATTCTTCTTTATATAATATATATATATTATATATATATATTATATATATATTTTTATTATATATATATTTATATATATTATATTATATATATATATTATATATATATATAATATTATATTATATATATATATATCCTATGACATCTTGTTGACGTTACGATCAACACCCTCCAAAATTTCTCATGTATTTGAATTTTGGAGCCTATTGCGGATCTTAAGATCTATCATTCTATGGTCACTTCATTGTCGATTAATGTTGTGCTACGTGTTTAAGTCTTCTTCCCAGTTTCTAACTGTCAATGTCACTTGCTCACACATGCACAATCCTTGATAAATGCATAAGCACACCTTTCTTATGCAGGCCTAGACAGTTGACAGTCAGTGCACACTCTCCATTAACAGTCTCCCTCACTTTGGTTGCATTGTACTTATATTCTGATGAATTTTCCCAATTGTCGCTTTTTTGCACCTTTTTTTTCACAAGTATCACTTTCACATTCGCGATTGTCGCTTTTGTTTGCATTAACTTTAATAAGTTTCATTTTCATGTTATCTTTCTCTAGCATGTGTCGTTTCCAGTGATCTAAATGAAAAGTGGCATCTTCCCATGGTATTCACTTACCCATGGCATTTATCCACCCATGGAATCTACCTGTGGTATTGTAAGGGGCATACACCCATGGTATCCATCCACCCATGGAATCTACCCATGCTATTATAAGTGGCATCCACGCATCGTATTCATCCATCCATGGTATCCATCCACCCATCGTATTCATCCATCCATGGTATCCATCCACCCATGGTATTGATCCACCCATGATATTCATCCACCCATGGTATTGTAAGTGGAACCTACCCATGGTATTCATTCACCCATGATATTACACACCCATGAAATTTACCCATGGTATTGTAATTAAAAGGACAGATGGTCCACCACAATGTAGCTTTTACAATTATTCTCTATCTTAATAATTTTTTTTTTTTTTTTTTTTTTTTCCTAGCATTTCATTTTTTTTAGATCTTGGGGGCCTCCCCCCAAGATCCATATCAGTCAATTTCTTTAGCTTTTACAAGTGTCATTTTCACGTTTTCTTTCGGACACAAATGTCGCTTCTAATTAGTTTTACTCTTGTATGTGTCGCACCTTTTCACATCACTAGAGTCAGTTCTAGCTCACTCTTATGCATACATATCATAAGAATATGTGTTAGACACATTCCTACAACTTAGAACACTTTATGGTCACAGTCGACACTTGTGTCGCAACTTGTGTTCTAAGTGTCGTAATGTGTCATCTTAACTGTTGGAGTTAGAAATAAGTGTTGCTTTGTTGTCATTTCAAGGTGTGATTGATGTTCATGAGTCTTGTGCATTCCCCTAGCTTGTATTGATGGATTTCAAGTGTGTGATCCATGTTTGAGCCTTGTTCGGATGCTTTTACCAGTCTTACTCTAATTGTCCTGCACTTAGCCCTTTTGGAGCTCTTCTTGGTCCTCTTGCCCATCGAAAGTTATGAGACCTTCAATCCTTCACCAAGTGATGAGAAATGCTTATTCATGAACATTATTGATGAAATACCTCCCTCCTAGACTTGTGAACTAATTATTTCCTAAGGTCATATATTATGGTTTCACATTCAAAACCTTCAAATCATAGTCACCTAACCCTTCTTGCTTGCACTAATTCACTGCATTGGGTTTTGAGCAATTCTACCTTGTATAGCGGATGAAGCATTTATAGTGGCCCTATACAAAAGTAAATTGCGCCATACAAGGTCTCTTCCCTCTCACAGTGCAGTAAGTCTCTCCCGGGGCAAAGTGGCTTTCCTTTTGTTGCTTTCCTTAGCCAACTATCCAATTTGCTCTTCTTGATGCAAGCTAGGCCTGCAAAACCAGGATCTTTAAACTCTCTGCTCATAAACATGCATCTCATCTCTCACCCGATCTTTGATGCCAAAATTTCATACAGCGTTCTAACCATAGGTCTTCAATAAAAACAATAAAACTAACTGAAGATCACACCAACCATATGCACACAAAAATATATGAGAATAATTAATTAAGAAATAAAATATTTACAAGAGAAATCATGGCCTATTCATGG
>APFE031496913.1:12608-41575 GCA_000404065.3 Pinus taeda
AAAAAGCATCTTGAGGCTTTATTCCATCTTTTTCCCTGTTATAAAATAGAAAAGCTTCCTTATCACTTAATGATCCATATCCATTCCTTTTATGCCTAAAAGTTCTCCTAGTTTTATTTATTTATTTTGAGAATATCTACTTAAAAGCCTAAATATTAAATTGACTTGGAATTTAGGAAACTAATTCCACAAATGCATGACCCCCTATGTCTATTATTTACAATAATTTCCCTTTGGCTGAATGCTCCCGCATCAGACTCCCAAGGTAGAAAAATTTCATGATCTCCTGATCATGTGTTCAGATCTATGTTTGCCTAGATCCCACACTTTGTTCTCCAAGTCCTCATCTGTCGTTGCTTGCTGCTTTTCTCCAGGTCTCCATATCTTATGCTGCCTTGCTCCACTTGTTGCACTTTCACAATCTGTCTCTGTTTTCATTTTTCTGTTGCTTCTGTTGCTTTCCTTCCTTGCTGATGTCTTCATCTGAGACACTTTCAACATGATTCTTCTGATTAAATCAATTTCTTTGTCTAATAAATCCTCAGACTGCTGATTTCTTGCTTCTATGCTTGTTTCTGTTCTGACTACCACCCAATCATCCATACCCTCTTGTCTTCTGGAACAGAAAACTTCTTCTCTCCTCAACTGAGTCAAATGTTCTGCACCAATCCCTGCACTCACAAAACACTTGTTAGAATAAAATTCATAAGGCCTCACTGCCTTATTTCCTTCTGCCAGCATTTCAGTATATTGATCCCAATCATTCTTGAGATTATCACTTAGTCTATCCTCAGCATCATCTTCTCCGAGAATGCCTCTGTATTCTGGAACCTCTTTATTTTCATTCATCTCTGCCTTTATATTCTGAATATTTATCCTCTGTACTTCTAGTCTCTTCTCTAGAACATTTAACTCATGCCATAAATCTATCATCTCCTTTGAGAAACTTTTTGTACAATTTTCAATACTTTCACAAGCCAAGCTTCCTGTTGCTACCATCTCATCACCTGCATTCATACATAAACTCTCACTTTGCACAAAATGTTCAACAGTATCAACTGTTACTTCCCTTATCTGCGCTTCAGACTGATTCTCTTCTTCAACATCCACAAGAACTTCCTCTTGTGCTGTAACAATTCATAAGATTTCACATCCTCCTCAACACCTGTAATCACATCACAATTGTCAGCTATACAAACACAAGAGTTCACATTATCCAACTGATCTGGATCTACACAATAACTCAAGAAATCATCAATGATCTCCTCCTCTGTTTCATCAATGGAAACCTCCTCTGCACCTGCAAACACACACAACTCATCAGTTTTAAAACTGCAAGACTTTTTAGTCTTCACTGCTTTCTTCAACACTTCCCTTTGATCAGATCTGCATGTTGAATCTTCAAATTTCATCTTTGGCACAAGAACTCTAAGTCCCTTTTTCAACAAGGCAATCAGAATTTGTCTCAACCTCCTCTACAATTGTCGCCAAATCACTCTCTTTCCTTTCACTGGAAAGATCCATTTTCCTTTCTGATTTTCTTGTTCTTGCAGCCATTCTTCTAGTACCTGCAACTGTGCCTTTATTTCTGCAATCTTTCTTTCTCGAACTCCTGCAGTCATCTCATCTCTGTGGCATTTCTCTGACCCTCTTCTTCCTCTATAAAAACTCCCTCTGCCTCTGGCAGACTGCTTTCTCCTAAGTTTCTCACTCACCATGAGTTGTACTAGCCTCTGCAACAACAATCTCTCTTACTGCAACTTACCTCACCAATCCTTCCCTCTGGATTTGGTCTTTTGGTAAGTACTAGTTCACTACCTCTGGAACCTCTTGAGCACTCCTCTGCTCTCTCTAGGCTATCTCTTCAACTCACCTTCTTCTTCAGGACACTGCAATTGTCCTCTCTATCCAGCCTTCAGCTGAATGCCAGGTTCACTGCCACCTTCTCTGCAACCATAAACTTAAATCATAAATTTCAGATCAAAAATCATCTCACCTTTAAGATCTTGCATGATCTTGTCTTCTTTCCACTTCTGCAATTCTTCTTCACTTGTGCATGCTTGCATATCAAATTTAAAAATACACTTCAATTCTAAAAAAAACACACACATCTTCAGTTGAGCATTCTAGCTCTGATACCACCTGATGCAAGCTAGGCCTGCAAAACCAGGATCTTTAAACTCTCTGCTCATAAACATGCATCTCATCTCTCACCTAATCTTTGATGCCAAAATTTCATACAACATTCTAACCATAGGTCTTCAATAAAAACAATAAAACTAACTGAAGATCACACCAACCATATGCACACAAAAATATATGAGAATAATTAATTAAGAAACAAAATATTTACAAGAGAAATCATGGCCTATTCATGGCCTCATATTCTTCATACTCACTCATTCTCTCTCACTCTCTCTCTCTGATTTTCAATGCCTTTGAGGCTTCATAATTTATAAAACTTAGCATGATCTAAAAAAAATCCTAAAATCACTCAACTAAAAGCTCTAAAACTCTACATGCAATGCATACATATGGAAAAAAGAATCTTGAAGCCTTAATCCATCTTTTTCCCTGTTATAAAATAGAAAAGCTTCCTTATCACTTAATGATCCACATCCATTCCTTTTATGCCTAAAAGCTTTCCTAGTTTTATTTATTTATTTTGAGAATATCTACTTAAAATCCTAAATATTAAACTGACTTGGAATTTAGGAGACTAATTCCACAAATGCATGACCCCCTATGTCTATTATTTACAATAATTTCCCTTTGGCTGAATGCTCCCGCATCACTTCTAGTGAGCCCTCTTGGCCACAAAGTGCATCTCTAGTAAACATTGAGCTATTGTTGAATAAAAATGCACCCAATAGAAGGATATCCATTTCAGAGCACACTTTGTGAAAACAAGGACCCTTAGAGCACACTTCGGGAAAACAAGGACCTTTTGAGCACACTTTAGAAAAGCAAAGATCCTTTGTCCCTTCCAGAGCACACAACGCAGTCTCAAGCAATAAGCCTTAAACCCTTGTTCACTAAGCTTCCCCTCTGCATTGAACACTTGCTCAAGCCTCTCTCTCTCAGCACATGGCATAGTCTTAGAGCTCAGTGAGGCCTCATCTCAGTCACTGTTCAGTTAAACTGTACTCTCATTTTTTTCCTCTCTTTCCTTCCTAGCGGATGGTGCAGTCTTAATCAATAAGCTCATAAACCTTGTTTCTTGTTCTTTCCCACTGCGTTAGACCCTGAAGAACTCCTCCTCATAGGGCATGGCATAGTTTTAGTGAAAAGTGATGCTTTCCTAAGCCACTTTTGGGCTCAACTTCTCCCTCCTCATCAAGCCCTTCCTTCTCAGTCCTTTCATAGACCTTTCATGAGCAGTTTCTTTCATGAGCAAGGTAGAGACAGGATAGATTATTTTAAGACTGATTTTGCCTTGTCATGAGTGACCTTCATTAGCAAGTGTACTAGCTCAACATGACAAGGTGATGCTTGAGAAATATGTTAAGGATAAGAAGCAAAGAAGCACTTGCAAAGAAGAAGAACAAAGAAGAACTATCGTGAAGACACGAAGCAGACCCATACCATGATGGAATGAAAACTTTTCATGATGACTCGGAAGATTGTAAAGTTGATCCAAGACCCTTTGGAGGGTGAAGGTGAAGAACAAAATAAATCTTTCATGAAGGTGGAGTACTGATCAAATATATTATGAAGAATGCAAGGCACAATAGCAAGAGAGCAGTTTGGCATTGCCACATCATCACGAAGTCCATGTCATCATTTCCAAGTTATGGCTTGTACAAGTGTCATCACAATTTCATATTTCTCCATGTTTCTTTCCACATCATGATATGGAATGTAATGATGTATTTTTAAGAAAATGACAAAATGTAAATGTGTGGATGTCCAAGAGTCACGTGTGGAATATGAAAAGTCACATGTGGACAAAAGAGTCTTATAGAAGTTCAAAGGTCATTTAGGAGTCCAGAAATCTTATGGAAGTCAAAAGGTCACAATGGGAGTCCAAGAGTCATGACAATGGTTCAAGAGTAATGGGGATATGAAATGTCATTCCTCTTATTATAAAAAGAAACCTCATAACTCAAGCAAATGGCTTTCTGGAGTCATAGACTTTGGAAAGATAGCCTTGGCTTCTTCTGCTTGATATAGGAGAGAAAACCGTTCCTTAGAGAATAAAGAAGTGACTTAATGTTCCACTACTGGAAATAGTGCCTCACTATTGTAACTGTGCACTTGGATCTTTTAACTAATAATTGAATCTCATTGAACCAACACACTTCATGCATGTATTATTAATGTTTTGAGACTGTTCTTTGGATGTTTGCAATATATGTTGCATTCTTATGTACTAACGAAATTGAACTATTTTATTGGTTTTGGTTCTTATATTCTTGAATGTGTGTTGTATTTTCTTTCATGAACCATTGGTATCTTATGACGAATCAACAAATCAACGAATATTTTCTTGCTCTTGTGTGCCTCTCTTAGGATAGTACTATTACTTTCCTTCTAGAGCCTCACTCTTGTCTCCCTCTCTTGAAGGCCTCCTATTACACATTTCAATCGGTGTTTCACAGTGTCGACTTACTTGTTTATTTCAAAGGTTATGCGTTAATCTCTTATGTTACCCTTTGCAGCCAAGGCAAACCTTATAGTTATGGTGGTAGGGGCAATACTCCGGATGGGGATTCTAATCCAAATATTGTGAGATCTAATTGGGACTTCACATCGAGGAGACCCCCTATATGTTGGCAATATCCAACACTGTTAACACATCCATAAACCACCAATCCATTTACCATGGATTAGAATATAATATAGCTCCTTAACAGAAACTACAAAACCATGGAAAAACAACCATACACCACAAAACCACTAAAGGTGAAAATTTTGTATTGAAAACCACCAAAAAACACCACACAAAGGGGGATTATCCCCCCCCCCCCCTCTTCTTGGCACAACATACAACTCATGGGGATAATAATGCAAAAAATACAACACATACCAATGCAGATTAATGTCTCTAGTAGGTTTGTGACTACAAATATTTGTGACAATAGGTTGTTTCCTACAAAGAATTATAAAAAGAAGTTTTCTGGTTTTCTCTCAAAAGGGTTTCCATGTTTTCTTATGGTTGATGAATGCTTGAATAAGTAAAAAAAATGCCTTATATTGATTCATTCCCACCCTCTCCCCAAGTATAAGTGTGTGCTCAACAATTGGTATCAAAGTGGGTTTCTTCATAAATAGTCTAATTGCTACAAGGTAAATCTTGAAATCCTACATGGTCAATCAGGAAGATTTCTCCACAAACAGAGCTCCATTGTTCAATGAAACAAACTATGTATTCTTGAGCATAAGGATGTAAACATATCTAATGGCTCTTGGGTTTGATATTTATAAATCATCCTTGACTAGTTATAAAGCTCTAGATTCTCCACCAACAAATTAGGATGGAAAGAAGGCTAGTGAGCAAAATGCAAAAGCCATGAATGTTATCTTATGTGATATATTGGAATCTAAGTTTGTCAAAGTGATGCATTATGAATTAGAAAAATAAATTTGGGACAAACTTAAAAAATATGTATAAAGGTGATGACAAGGTTAAGAAGGAAAAGTTCCAAACTCATATAAGGCAATTCAAGAATCTAAAACCAAAAGTTCAAGAGAATGTTGCATCATATGTCCTATGTGTGGGTGAAATTGCAACACCATCAAAGGACTTAGTGAAGAGGTTGAATATTTAGTGATTGCGCAAAAAGTATTAAGATCTCTCTCCATGAGATTTGATGCTAAAGTTTCAACCATTTAACAATGAAGGAGCTTGACACATTAAAAATGGATAAATTCCATGGGATCTGCATGACATATGAAATGAGGACTGAGAAGGAGAAGTCATCAAAGCGATAAACAATCTTCAAAAAATATGAAGAACGAAGAGGACAAATAAGGCAGTAGCTCTAGCAATGAATCGAATAGAGAAGGAGCTCATTTTGTGAGGATACTTAAGAAAAGATCTACAAAATACAAATGTAAGTTTACTTTTTAATGCTACAATTATGGAAAAGTAGCACATATTGTTACCAAGTTTCCATCTAATTAGAATGAAAGTAGTGATGATAAATAAGACCATGACATAAAGGATGGAAGAAAACATCAACGACACAAAAATAACCACAAACATGGAAAACATGAAAAGCATTAGAAAAATTATAAGTAGAAGAAAAGCCTCAACTCAAAAGGGGGTAGTAATTTGTCTAAAGAAAGTAGTTAAAGTTCCAATAATGACCGAGATGAAGCTCCCTTTATGCCAATCGAAACAAAGATTGATGAAGAGAAAGGGAAAGAAACAATGGATTCATAAGAAGAAAATGTCAAAACAAATGGGGAAATGGGTCTTGAAGAAGAACTCATGTGTTCCTTAAGTGAAATACAAAAGCTTAGAAAAAGGAATTTGAAACAAAATGAGTAGTTGTAGAAATACGAAGAAGAGGATCATGATTCAAAAGCAAAAATGTCACAAATCCTTGAATAAATAGAGAGTATTATTATCAACTGAAGATTAAACTAAAAGAGGACAAAAGGACAAAAGGAGTGGTGAGAATCTAGCTCAAGGAAAAGAAAGAAAATTACAAGAAGTTAGAAGTTGAAATTATTTACTCAAGAAAGGAATTGGAGAAGTCAATTGATCAATTGAATAGAAACTTGAATTTTGAAAAGAGAACTAAAATTGTATATGCTATCATCAAATCCCAAAGGTGACCACACATTAAATTGGTCATAGCTATGATAAGAGTTAGTGACCATCAAAAGCTACAAAGCCACTGAAGAAAGTAAATGAATGGAAATATAAAAGCTATGTTGATGTACTCAAAATATTCTTGAGTGATGAATACAATAGGAAGAGAGAAAATTATGTTCCACAAAAAATTAACATTCCTCCCAAGGACAACAAGGATAGATTCATAAAATCTTTCCCACCAAGATGGTTTTACACAACTCGATACAAAAACTCTTTCCTTAGTTATTATTTTTCTTGCAATCATTTTTATCATAAAGCAATAGATTGTAAAGCACATGCAAGAGATAATTGTGTCTAGAACAAATAAGGAAGTACTAATGGGTTCTCAAATAATAACCGTAATTCATTTTTTCTGTCATTTGACTATTTTTGTATGGTACAAGTGCAAAAAATATGGGCACATAGCATGTTTTACTATAAGTGGCATTGTAGAATATCCTAGACAAAACAAGGGAAAAGATACCCTTGCCAAACAAAAGAAAGAATTCACAAGAAGCTTGGAAAAAGAAGCAGATGCGAGCAGAGCAAAAGAAGGAAAATTAATAATAATAATGGAATACAAAAAAGGGAGAGAAAAGAGGAAGAAAAATAAGAATAAGAATAAAAACACGAACATTGAGAAGAGATGAACTGCAAAGAAGAAGGAGGAGGAGGAGGAATAGAATGTCAAGTTGGAATATATTGTCACCAAAAAACAAATTATAGATATTTTCACAAAACGCCTTCCCAAAGGGACATTTGAATATCTCAAACATAAATTGGTAGTAATGTCCATCTCATCAAGTGACTAAGTGCTTATCAAGAAGCACAAGTTTAAGAGGAGCATCCATTTTCCATTGTTACACGTCATTTTGTCACATTATGCAAATGACCATAGTTTGGATCTTTCACTATCCATAAATGTGTTCTAAAGCATTCCCCTTCAAATTTAGAATCCAAACTATCCCAAAGAAAGTGAAATTCCTGGATCCCATGTTAAAAACCTTGTTTTTGGCTTCCTACGCAATTCCCTAGTCAATCTTTGTGCATACGCAGAAAAGTCCATTAGAAAATGCACATAAGTGTGCTTTGTCTTACACTGTGACCTATGCATATGAATTAACGAATGTAAAAATAAAAAGCGAAGTCTAGAAGCATTATTAGTCGTATCTATCCCAAATAACAAGCTTTGAATGGATGCCTATTCAACCCTAATCCCTCCCATCATGGAGCTACTCCCTCTCTTTGTGGAACCCCTATCCCACCAATAGTGGATCTCATACCTTGGGAAATGGATCCCAAACTTTCCCTCCTTGGCCTATTGTTATTCATGATAACCACTAAAAATAATTTTTAGTTTTATTAGTCAAGGTTTTCCATCACTGGTCTTTGCATATATCTATTGTTTTTCTAAAACAGGTTATTGTACTTTGCAAATTGGAGATCAAAGAAGGAGGAACAAGTTTCTAGAACAATAAATCGAACTTGGCCCTAGTGGAAAGATATGTAAAGGGATCTTTTTCTCTATAAATAGGCAAATTTTTGACTCTGAGAAGGGTTGATGGAGAGTGTGAAAAAGTGAGCTTCTGTAATATTTTGTTCTTCTAATAGAAAATCAGCAACAACTCTATTTTTATAACTGGGATTCATGTTATGGCTTTCATGAGTTTTTATTATGTTGTTTCCAGTTTTACATAGTATCTTGATTACTTGGAAATCTGTCAAACAACTCCAATTTCCTTCATTTACTATGTATGACTGTGGGTGTCCATTTGTATCAATTTTAAAGCCATAGATGCCTCAACTTCCATTAAACACTGTTGTTGATCATAAGCTCTTTTAATTTGACTCCATGCCCAAAGGTGGCAGTCATCACATTTTTCTTCACCTACAAAATCACAAAAAGAGATCAAAGTTAGTCATTTGAATTTTGAGTTTATCACAAGTCATTTTATAAATATTTTGAGAGATCCCTCTTAGATTGGAAGGACTAACTTACAGTCTAAAGTTGGTTTGAAATAATTACACTTGGTTGAAGGTTGATACAACCCAACCTGTCCCAGCCCAGTGATAACACCTATAAAGTTAACCCAGACTTGAGGATGAAGGAGGATTGTTAGAAGTAGGCTTATGTTGTATAAATAAGGTTGGAAGGCTATTCATTCAAGGAGATGGTTGGAGATTGTGGGAAGGGACTTGTGACATCAAGGCTTCAAGGTTGTAAGTCTATTTTCCATTATTAATATAAAGGCAACTATTCTTTCTCAATTAGATCTTTGTTGATATAATTTGTAGGATTCCTTGATCACCTACATAGATTTTGATTACATATTGATCAATTTTGATATATGATTGAGTTAATTAGTTCATTTATCTCTTATTCTATATACTGGATGCTTTGGTCTCGTGTATGTTTCTGTCTATGCAGATCTCCTTCAATACATCATGGAGAAGTTGTGGGAAGCGATGGGAAGATATCTAAAGCCTCAACGAGAAGAGGATGGTTGAAATCTCTGAAGGGGACTCCATCAATCATTTCGATTAAATGATAAGTGGCCTCTATCATAGTATTTGTTTCAGTCAATCATAGTCGAGAGAAAGGTAATGGTTCCTAGTTGTTTGTTACTAGATTTCTCTTAGGTCTAGGGAGATTGCTCTTGTACACAAGAGGGAGAAGTCCACATAACAATTTGGAGACTCCGCTGGGGAATCGTTTCACTCTCCATTATTTTCCTTGTTTGGCCTTTTGAACCTTCTATAAAATCCCTCTCTGAGTGTTTGGAAATCTTAAAAATCTAGATTTTGGGTTTTATTTGACTTGTTTTCTATTTTTTCCAAAATTTCCCAATGTGCACACTTTATCTTCAGGCACAGAGTGCACTTGTGCGCACTTTTATTTCTGCAACATCACATATGCGCTCTGGTTTTCTCTATGAGCTATGCACATACTTGGAATTTTTTAAATTTTAGTTTTATCCTTATCAAGTCTAGATTTTTTTGTTTTTCTTATTTAGTTACACTTATTTTTACCTTCTTTGAGTCTCTGTCAATCTGGATGAGTGTTATCAAAGGATTTTCTTGTGATTATCTTATTTTCCAAATTAGGGTAAAGTATCATCTGGTGAATGGTCGATCTATCAAAAGAGAGATCAATTGGTATTGCCTTGTTGTCTGTTTGTCTTTCTTCTTTTGATCAGATCAGGTTTTGATTTTAATTTTCTCTTTTCTAAAAGGTTGTTTTGCGTGTGAAAAGCAATGATTTACAAGATTAGGTATTGTTTGTAAAAAGCACTTATGCTAGTTTCGAAACGAAAATTCAATTTCCTTCTGTCGTTGAAGTATTTATGAACTATGCTCTTTACTGCAAGTGAATTCAAAACATTCAATTAAGGAAAATTCATTTTACTATTCATTGGTTTCTTCTTGCATTTTGTGAATTTCCAAGTGATTGTATGGTAAAGAGAAATTTCTTGATTTCTTGTGTTATTGGGTAAAGTGAAAATTTTGAAGTTAATTTCAATATTTGGGTAATTCGAAATTGGATATCTGCATTTTAGGAAAAGGGATATAGTGGGATTTAGAGGTTTTTATTTTATTTTATTTATTTATTTTTTACATTTTTGTTGAAAAAATTAAAAGACTCTTTCCTTACTTCAAATAGAAATTCATTGAAACGAAAAGATAACAATTTCATTTTCGATTGCATTAGGATTTGCGTCAAGTCATAATTCCATCATTTTCACTTCTATTACCTTTGCGTAAATAACAACTCTTAAAATCAAGACTAATAAAATCAATCTAGGATTTTTTTATTCTTAGGGCTCTTTTCCACCTACAGTAGATCAGGTTGTAAGGCTTTGGAATAGGGAATTGATTTAACTTTCCAAAGCTGCAAACAAACATTAGCATCTTGTGATAGGGAGAAAAATCCATTTATTGCATTTTTTCTTTGGGAAGCTTCCCTTACAAAGGATTCAAGCACGAGATCATATCAGACCCAACGAAGTGATCAACGCCACTTCATTGGCTATGATAGAGTGATTTACATGTACTAAAAATGGTGTTGAAAGGTACTTGGGAGTCACTTGGAAGTAAACCTCAAATTAACCATGTTGAGGAACTTTCAAGGGGATTGAGCTTTGTTACCTTGCCCTTGTGTGTACGTCTGATTCGCGACTGTTCCCCCAGGTTAAATTATTTTCAGTGGTAACCTTAGAGACTATAATATTAGGTCTTTTACCCAAGGTGATAGCGGAGGGGAGGTCTCTGTTGTACCTGAAACAAATGTTGGATAGACGCACTTGGAAATTTTTGGAGGGTATTCTTCATTCGAGATGGCATAAATGGAGTTTGCTTGCACCAGATCGTGTACATTAAGCAGGTTGTTAGTGTAACTAGTTCCACCCACACTATCTATAGCCACCTTTCACTTTGATTTCTGTGATGTTGGGTTTCATCACCAACTAGTGATTTCACTATGAAAATCTTATTTACATGGTTTGAATCCTTAGATTTTTTAGTGTGTGTTAATTGTTTGTTTTTACGTTTTAGAGACCTTAGGGTTGGATTGTGAATATTGTTTTATTTTGTGATAAAAAAATTCATCCTGGCTGATTCACCAAGGTAGTCGCGTAGAATGCAAAGTAAACCCCCTGAATATACACCTAGTCAATTAGAAAAGATAAAATTGAAAGGTCAAAATCAACTGGATTCAGAACCTTAGAACAACCCGAAACATCTATAGTTTTACAATCTGAGACAATAGAAATCGAAGTGAATACAATGCAAGAAGTAGAATCAGGCTTAGTTCATTCTGGCCCAAAGAGCTTACCGAAGTAGTTCAAACTGAATCTGATACTAGTGAAGTTTTAGACACTAAACTAACTGAACAAGAAGTAGAAGAACCTGAGTTTGATATTTCTCAACCTGAATCACCTTTGGTTGTTATAGCTCCTACTCCTGCTCCACCTTCACCTTGAAGGAAGCTGATAATTACAACTAGATTAACTCCTGGGTTGATTAGCATTGAATATATTATTGGGAACGAGGAGGAAGACTCACCTCGTAGTCCAGATACCATTGGTGAACCTTTTGATCCAAGAGTTCCTTTCGATCCTTTCCAACCTGATCCTTGGTATTCTACCCCTTTGAGCTTTTTAGGTCTTAGTTTTCCACCTCAATGCATTCATTTTTATTCACTGAGAAGAACCATGTCATAAATCCCTAGTGGGAGCCAACCTATTGATTCGTTTATGTTTACCATCTCCCTGGAATCATTGTTGTATGGTGGTTTGTCAGTTCCTCCAGGATACCAGTCACTTACTGGGACTTTTTCAAGAGCTTCTTATTCTCCTCAACCTTCTACTTGGTCATCTGGTTTATCTCTATCTATTGTTCAGAGCATGACATCCATGCCTAAAGCACCTATGACATCAGAACAATATGTTCACATGGTATTCGGTAACTTAGTTAACCCTCAAGTAACCCAACTTGTGCTTATTATCCACCTGGGGGGCAATCACCTTATCCTCCACATGGGGGGCAACCACCTTATCCTCCACCTGGGGGGCAACCACCTTATCCTCCACTTGGAGAAAAAGCTGTTGTCAGATATTATCCTACGGTTGTAGGTCAACCTTTTACTAGAACTTATGGTCAGATACCTCAGCCTGGTACAAGTCAACCTAATGTAGCTCAACCTTTGCTTGGTACTCCTTATCCTCATATGAACACTATTTGGAACCCTACTTTTTCTCAACAATTTCCTCCAGTTTCTCCACAAGTGTCAGTTTATCAACTTGTTCAGCTTACTGGACAACCTATTCCTTAAATACCTATTCCAAATATTGTTGTACTTGTCCAAAAATCTATTCATGGAATTCCACAAACTGTCCAACAACCTGTCCAAGGAATTCCTCAAACACTTGTTCAACAACTAATTCAACGACCAGTTCAACAACCTATTCAAAGTGCACCTCAAACACCTCTTTCGTAGCCGGTTCCAAGTTCACCTTAGACATCTATCCCAGGAGCATCGTAAACGACTATTCAAGTTACCCCTCAAATACCCATTCCTTTGTAACAACCCTGGTTAAAATTTCATTAAAATATATACGATCGCGGTCATGGGACACATATTCCAAGTTGAATGTTCAGAAAAAACATCCTAGTGGGTGTTCATTTCGGTTATTATGGCTAAAGGAAATTGGAAAAGGCAATGAAAAAGGATTTGGAAAGGAATGAAGCATTATTTGGCATTTTATTTATGAAAATAATGGAAATTAGGAGAAAAGGAAGGTGAAAGGTCACATGTTGCATGTGAGGAAGAGGAAGGTGAAAGGTCACGAGTTGCATGTGAGGAAGAAGGAAGGTGAAAGGTCACATGTTGCATGTGAGGAGGAAAAGGAAGGTGAAAGGTCACATGTTGCATGTGAGGAGGAAGGAAGGTGAAAGGTCATAGGTTGCATGTGAGGAGGAAAATGAAGAAAAATAATGGAAAATGAAGAAAATAGAGGCCTCATTAATAAAAAGGATTTTGAGGATCAGTGGGAAGGCTTGGTCAGGGTAAGCTTGGTCAGTTTAGTTTTGAAGTTCTCTCTCTATTCTCTCTCTCTCTCTCATTCTTAGACACTTAGAGTTTTCTTAGAGCACTCTTGGAGAGTGTGGCATACTTGGAGTCTTGGAGCAAGAAAGTACAAGAGGACATTGGGATCAACATTAACAACGGGTTTTTCTTGCAGGTATCGAGTTGCATGTCTGTTTTCCTCACTAGTTTTGGCATGCATGGCACATGCATGTGGTTTCTTGGTCATGATTTGTCATTAGCATGGAGGATTCCCTGGATTGATAGTGGATTTGCCTATCCTTGTCATTTCCTGGATAACCATGGTGTTGTGGGTTCATTTTCTTTGTTTTCTAGTTGATTCTCATGTTTCCTTTATCTTGGGTTGAGTTACTAGTCCTAGAGCCTTGGTCAGACAAAGGCTAGGGAAGCCCTGTAACAGCTTGGGTTGAGTTACTAGCCCTGGAGCCTTGATTGGAAAAACTCTCTAGA
This sequence comes from Pinus taeda, assembly GCA_000404065.3. Classification (NCBI taxonomy): domain Eukaryota; kingdom Viridiplantae; phylum Streptophyta; class Pinopsida; order Pinales; family Pinaceae; genus Pinus; species Pinus taeda. The sequence goes on from APFE031496913.1 coordinate 26,468, forward strand.
GCCCTTAGTGGGTTGAGTTACTAGTCCTGGAGCCTTGGTTGGACAAACACTCTAGTGTCAGGTAACAACTGTGGGTTGAGTTACTAGTCCTAGAGCCTTGGTTGGACAAACGCTCTGGAGCCTGATAGTAGTCATGGGTTGAGTTACTAGTCCTAGAAGTCGGGTTGGAACAAACACTCTAGAGCCCTGGAAGGCTTGGGTAGAGACCAATCTAATGATGGTTTTGTGATGTCCAACCGTGAGGTTGAATCACTATTTTATGGGTTGATGTGGTTGGCCTCCGAAAGCCCTGGATGGTTTTGGATTGATGTGTTTATGAGATCCCACACTCATGCTTGGAATCTGGCACGAGGGTGAATGGTTGAAGAGAGATTTGGCTCAACCATTCTTTGGTCGGGTGGAACATGGTAGTCCCAACTGGGTTGGATTTTGCGTCATTAATATGAGGTTATTTCTCCTTGTTATATCATGAGTATTATACTAGATTATATGTGGATTATATGGTTGTTCCTTGGTATTTTTGTTATTATTATGCTGGTTATGAATATGTATTATGACAGTGGATATGTATGACTTCCATCATGTTTTTACTTGTATATGAATGAATAATGTATATATGGCCTAATGGATGAAACTGCAACTCAAATGACAAGGAAACAATACCTCATAATGAACTTCAGATAAGTGTAAGACCCCTATGCTTAGATTTTTTCATTTACACTTATAGATTGCATTGATGCCAAGCATTTGACCTAATGCCAGTCTCGGTTGAGGATGGTCAATCCTAGTCCTAAAGTTAGTTTTTGTTTTATTCGTCTTGTCATCATGTATTTAATGGATTCTGGAAGTTACAACAAGTTCTGGGCAATGACCAGAATTATGGGCTTGAAAAGTGCCTTAAATCCCCGAACTCTGGCACAGGTTTGCTAGAAATAGTCACTGGACGTGGGCATGGAGGTTTGTGGGAGCGTCTAAAGCCCTCTAGACGTTGGCATGCCCATAACATGGGAGCATCCAGAGGTTTAATAATTTGAAAACTCAGTAGGACTCAGGGGTTGTTTAGCAAAAAGGTTGGGATGGTTCTTAAGAGTCCTATTACTGATGTTGAAGGCTTGTATGCTGTGTTTTTGTCGATTCCACTTCCTTAAGGTCACCTAGGAGGTTGAATCATATCATAGTAGCCTATCATCACATGTTTACCCTGGTTGGTTGGTTACTTGGGTATATGTGGGAGGAGGGTGTTACATCCTCAAACTACTCAGAAAATCCCTTCAAATTCTGCTTATCAAAATGGTCCTACCGTCCAATCTACACCATAGATTCCTATAAGACAACCTGGTATAGGGATAATGAAAACACCTTTTGAAGGCCAAGCTTTCTAGAGCCACCTTTTTAAGGCCAAGCTTTCCAGAGCCACCTTTTCAAGGTCAAGCTTACCAGGTTCCACCTTTTCAAGCACAAGTTTTTCGAAGTCCACCTTTCTAAGGTCAAACTTTCCAAAAATAACCTTTTCAAGGTCAACCTTTACAGGCTCAACCTGTATAGGGGAAATATTACTTAGGTCAAATGGGTCAAGCTCAACCTTTCCAGACTCAACCACCAACACCCAGTTTCATAACGAAGTTTCTTTATCCCCCCACAATTTCTCCATAAATTTTAATGTAACTATTGAGCACACACTTATACTTGGGGGGTAGAGGGGACAAGGAAAGGTGGAGGGGGGATCAATATAAGACAATATTTACCTATTTAATCATTAATGAATCATAAGAAACAAAATCACATGTGAGATCTATTAGTTGTAGAACACATAACACAAGATTATGGGGAAACCCTTTCGAGAGAAAAACACAAAACTTCTTTTTATAATTCTTTGTAGGAACCAACCTATTGCTACAAAAATTTATAGGCACCAACCTACTGGATACACCAATCCCCACTATTGAAAATATTCATAGGAATCGACCTATTGGAGACACCAATCCCCAACGTTGCAAATATTTGTAGGCACTAACCTATTGCAGACACCAATCCCCAACGTTGCAAATATTTGTAGGCACTAACCTATTGCAGACACCAATCCCCAACGTTGCAAATATTTGTAGGCACTAACCTATTGGAGACACCAATCCCCAACGTTGCAAGTATTTGTAGGTACCAATCTACTGGAGACACAAATCTCCACTACTACAAATATTTGTAGGCACCAACCTACTTCACTAAGTTTGATTGCTACTTCTTTCACTATATTTGCTAGCTACTTATGTCTTTACTAGGTTTGTGTATTGCTTCTGCCTTCACCAAGTCTTCTACCAAAACTTGTTGTTTTTGGCCTCTTCCCAAGAAAAGACTTGTACAACATGCCACATATCCAATGTTTCAAATCTGATTTTGATTTTTTTACTTGAAGCACATTTATATGTCTACTTAGATCTCTAAAAAGTCCCAAAAAATAAGTTACAAAAAAAATCCCAAGTTAACCTGTTTGAAACTGATTTCAATATCATCCAAAAAACTTAACTTCCATAAGGAAAATATCTAAAAGTATAACAAACCATTGTTTGAAATTTGTACATGAATTACCACTATATGTCTCCACATTTGTATGGAAATTTCATAGTCTAAAACATCCGATAAAAAGTGAAAATGCTAAACTCACACGTTTGAAACATATTTTAGGATTATTGAAAAACCCTAACTTCCATAGGAAATATATCCAAAATTATAGCAAACCAAAATTCATAATTTTGGTCGGAAGTGTCTAGAGATCTCCCCTTTGTTTCCTCAAAATTCAGTAGTCAATAACATCCTAGAATAAAAATTATAACAAAATTTTCAAAATGACTCATTTAAAATAGATTCAGGATCAATCACTAACCTTGACTTCCTTAGGTCATATCTCAAAAAGTATAGTGAATCAATGCCTAATTTTTTTATCATATGTACACAAAGATATTGCATCTATCTTTTCAAAATTTAATGGTCTAAAACATCCCAAAATATAAGTTATAGTGAAAATTCCAATATGACTTGTTCACTCCACAAACCACATCTTTTCTCCACCTTTGAAACCCCAAGAATATTCCTCAACTTCTCTTGCCCACCTCAAATATCTTCTTGCTTGGATGATCTTCAATTGTACTCATTTATCTTTTATTATAGTGTTTTCGCATTCACTTATGGGGTGTCTCATAAAACCGTTTAGGCTAACCTCATAACATATTCCATATATATACAGAGTTATAGGACATGCCATATACCGTTGGAAAGGTAACAAAATAATATTTTCAACCATATATCGTACATTCCCATTTAAGCTAGGTATTTACAATATAAGGGCCTTCAAAGATATGTTATCCAAATTTCGACATCAAAAATCTAGGTATCCAAATAATATTTCGAACAATCTTTATCTTGGAAATTTGTAGTCTCCCCCGTCTTTGAAATCACTGGAAAAAACATTTCCAACAGTAATAATATTTTTAATATTATCATTTTTTTGCAAAATGATCTCCTCTTTTATCCCCCAATGGTTTAGCCAAGGCTAGGCATTATTATGCCATCCCCACTTGAGTTCAAAGTGTTGGTTTTTTTAGGAAACCATTTGTCTTCCATGTTGTTTAATTTCTTCTTATACATAAAATACCTAGTCATAGTCATGCTTTTAATGGGGGAAATACTTTCTTTGATCAGGAGGATAGGATAAGGTGTATTTCCTTTAATCTTGAATTTTTTTTTACATATGTTCTATCTTGTTCCACTAATTTGTAGAGATATTGAAATCCAAAACCTTGCATCCATATATAATAATAGGAGTCACGAGAGTATCAAATAGGAGTTTGTTTTTATCTTCTATCCAAATATGTACCAATTTATAATTAATTTGAAGCCGATAATAAGATTTCCGTCTACCATTTATCCTTTTCTCAATGCTATAATTCTAGTTGAAGTTGTGATGATAATGACTCTAAGATATTTGTATGGAGAAACTTCCTCCAAGTTTTTGTTGTCATATATGAAAGCATATGTGATCTTTTTGGTTTTAATTATCATGACTTTTGTCAATATAAACAACCATATCCATCTTTGACCAAAAAAGTTAAAGGATTCTTAGATGTTTACCAATATAGTAATGACTCCTTACCAAAAGAACAATATGATCAACATAAAGGACAAGATTTGTGACTATAACAATAAGCACAGTGCTAACACAACCTACATCTTCCAAACACTCTTCTAACTTATCAATGTATATGCCATGCAGGGACATGGAACACTCTTGCTAGACTCCAATAATGTAGTTAATTTCTTCTGACCAACCTTCAATGGTCCTAAATTTGGCAATAACATTCTCATACAACCTTGTCACAACAACCCTTAACTCGAGATGAACTGTTATCTTTTCTAGCCTCTTCCATAAGTTTGTCCAAGAAATGGTGTCAGAAGCTTTTCTAAAATCAACAAAACAAAGACAGATTAGTTTTATTTTGCAACACTCCACAATGATCCTACGAGTAAGAAGATGGTCCATAGTTTAATGATGTCTCCTAAATCTAGCTTGTCCTTTAGCTCTTTTATCATGGCTTTCTAGCCATATGCTAATCTTCTTCCCCAAAACAATTCTATACAACTTGGCTAAAATGTATCTAAGCATATCGGTCCTATAATTAAAGTGAATGCTTTTATCCCCACTTTTAAAGATAGGTAAAATGAATCTCTACATCTAAGGCTTAGGAAAGTTTTGTTTCATTGCCCATTTGAAGAGCTTATGTATGTAAGAGATGAAGATAGACCCTCCTATTTTAAACAATTTAGTTTAGAAACCTTCGATATCCTTAACTTTCCCAATTGCAAGTTGCTTAGACCCAAAACTCAATGTCTTCTAAAGAGAAGCTCTCATCCTTTATAACAACTATATAAAAAATGACATCCATGTTATTAGGAGATTCATAGGAGTTTTTGAAATGATTTCCAATTGTTTAAGAAAATCAAATTATTCTCTTTAACTTTAAAAGTTATAGCTTTCCTCCAAAAACATCCTCAGATTCAATTTAAATATATACAATAATTATAATAACTTTAAACATTATTCTTGTATGACCCTAGATAATGATAATGATACTTTCAAATATAATTTTTGATATATTTATTAAATAAAAGTATATTTGTTATAAAAACACCTTTATAAACAATGATAATGATGATAGTTCACTTCTAGATATAATTTTTATATATCTTAATTTAAATTAAAAAAATATATATATATATATATATAATATATTATATATATATATATATATATATATAAGAAGGCTTGGAGTATGATTTAAACTGTTTCTGCTTGGCTAAAAGTTAGTCTTCCTGGAATGTAAGGAAACAAGTTAAAGGCCCGAGACCTAGAGGGATGTGGTAGGAGTGAAAGTCGGCCTCTTTACAGACCACCAGCAAGCTTTTCCAGGTGGATGGTTTTCTTTGAATAATAATGATGAGTAAGTCTACGTTTGCCGATAATAACTAAAATGTAATAACTAGAAATGGTTATCCTCACTACTGGTTTGTTATAATAAATTTTTACAATAAAAAAACTGTGAATATAAAAAAGACAATATATATATATAATTGAGATTTACCATGAGATATTTTGAAAACAAAAGGAGAAACATATTGATGGAAATGCACCCCACAAATACTTTTGAAAACTCCCGTTTCTTTTTAAATCTAATAGCCTATTGATTGGCATGCACTCCACAAGTACTTTTGAGAACTACTGTTTCTTTTTAAATGTAATAGGCATGTTGCATGTTCAAGGAAGGGAAAAACTTGAAAACCAAAGGCCATATTGAGAACCATGATGTGTAGAGACAGGTGTAACGAATATTTTTATATTCTAATGAGTGAATGATGGTGGGAAAGGACAAATTTATTGAAAAAAGATTATGGTGACAAAATGAAAGGATCGTTTCGGCTGCTGTAAATAGTGTTCTGCAAATGACAATATCATCCTGCCAATTCTCTTGGTCGATGTGATCATTCATAAATTAACCTATTCTCTTTCTCCTCACTTGCATTCCCTTCCTCCCTGCTGGGCTTGAATGGAAAGCCTAACACAATTTTACTTGAATTAGTCAACACCTTCGGATGGCCTATCTGAAGCTCTTTCTCAGAATACTCATCTTATGTCTTTGGCGGCTCTTCTGACTCGAAACTACACCCACACTTGACATATGTGCAGCCCCCTTCTTTTTACTGCACTTTTTGCTGGAAGAGCGTACGCCCAATCTTGCATGTGCCCTCGCTTCTCCTACAGATGGTGTAGATGTTGCCTGAAAAACAGAACAGAGAAATAGTCACATATTTAATTCAGGTCACGTATGTGTTGGGCAAAAGACTTAAATTAAGAAAAATGAAAATGCTGTGAATACTTACATGGTGAGTGGCAGATGCGATGAGGCGAGTGATGTCATGGAGAGGCTTCCTCCGATGGGGTAATAGAAATACAGAGACGGAATGAGAGGAGAAAGGAGGAATGTTCTCCTTCTTGTTATATTCTTCTTCTCTCAGAGAAGAATCAGTGGCTGCAAGTTGAGGGCGCCAAAAATGTTGTTGGAAGTCCATCTGCATTTGCATTTGAGGTAATGATATGCCAAATAATAACAATACTTGTGTCCCCCGCCTGCACTGCACTATATGTGAAGAAGCGAAGCAGGTAGTTAGAGTGGAGGAATGAAGGAGAGATGAGACAGATGTATTTGGAAGACTCTAAATTTAGATGATTCGATTCAATGGTAGGTGGATTTCAGAATTTGAGATTTGGAGGTTACCGAGCAGAGTTGGAATTTCAAAATAGAAGTACTCGTTAAATTTAACGATTTTCCTACCATTCACGAGTATTAACAATTTCAACCAAAGAACTTGACAGTTTCGTAATTTTCTACAGGCAAATCACCCCATGAAACCGGTCAAATTCCATCCCTGATGGAGTGACACATTTTTGAGTTTAAAGAGGTATAATGATTTGGCCGATCTATGTGGCAAGGGCTAACTAGCTTGCTATAGGGCATTAAATGCCCTGGTACATGCATGCCCTATAACAAAATAACACACAGTTTTTATTTTTAATTTATGTAGCCACCAAACGCTGTGTGTTATTTTGTTATAGGGCATGCATGTACCAGGGCATTTAATGCCAGGCAGGCTGATTAGCCCTTGCCTATCTATGTTTGTGCGAGGTTGTTTTGGGAAATATTTATTTCTTACAATTTATTTTTATCTTCAACTTTTTCCTATAATTTTTATCTTCAACTCTTTCATATAAGGTTTCAACTCAAAATTTGATAGATTGAAACTTTATATAAATTAATTACTTTACATCTCATAATTATGTATAATTACTATATAAAATTAATTTACATGCCATAGTTATGTATAATTATTATATACACTGTATTAATTAAAAAATTATTTTTGCATATAGTTATCAATTATCAATGTTTTTCAAATATATAAATTATCAATGAATGAATAAACAAATTTAATGATATTTATAATTGAAAAAAACAAAAATAATAAAGTTTATGATATTTTAAAAAATCAATAACAATAATTATACTAGGAGAAAATTTAAAATTATTTTTATTTATCAATAGATCAATATTTTTTCTTATGAATGGTTTTCTCTCACATGACAATGTAAATTTTATACAAACCAACTAATCTATACTTCATAGGTGCATAGCTATTATACATATAATATTAATTAAAAAAATGTCCTTATAAATAATTATGAATGAATAGATAAAAATAGTTGTTGATATTTACCTCCAAGGAATATTTGTACCAAGCAAATCCATCCCAAGGGATTACTTCTTGACAACTCAACCAAATAACCTAACTCCAAAATGTCAATAACAAAAATGCTTGAATTAACAAAGTAAAAAAAAAAATACTAATTAAAAGAAAATTTAAAATTATATCAATATTTTTAAAATAAATAAACAATATTTAAAAAAAATGATGATATAGAAAATTTAAAATTATGATTATTTATCAATAAATCAATGTTGTTTTCCTATAAATTATCTCCTCTCAAATAAAAATATATATTCTACACAATTTTTTTAACATATTCATCTTCACTACACATACTTAACATTTGTGTATAAAACCATAATGTTTTGAATGCTTTGAACAACCAAATTTTAAGGCATTTTGAAAACATAAAACCCACATCTTAATTAATGCTTTCAATTCTATCTACACAAAGGATTGTTTACAAAACCTTTTTTAACCACCAACATAGATCTATTTTTACTCTGGATCTACCAAGTGTAGAGAGGGATCAAATCTTTTTTCACTCTATGCTAGTTTGCATATCAAGATATTTGATCCCTCTAGGGGCTTAGTAGATCCAGAGTAAAGATGAATCTGTGTTGGTTTAATTTCTCACTTTAAGTAGGCTACATTCCAGGAAAATATCATTGGTTCTCAATACCATGGGCCATTTTTATTTTTATTAATATTAGTATTATGGTTAATAATGTTTTTTTGCATAGTATTAATAATAATTTGGCCCATGGTATTTGTCCCATGGGCTTCACCTAAAGTGGATTATGGAGTAAATATAGAAAAAGGTTTTATTTATTTACTATGCCTCTGGTTTATTTATATTTTTATCTATTTTACATCTCTTTTATTTACCATGGTATTTGGCCCATGGTATTTTTGATCTAGGATGGATCTAAGAGATTTTAGATGTTGATTTCTAATCTTATTTGACATATTTTTATTTATTTACCGTACCTCTTTATACCTCTTTTATATTTATTTGTTTACCATACCTCTTTTATAACTATGGTATTTGGCCCATGGTATTAAAATTGTATTTGGCCCATAGGCTTCACCTAAAAAAACATATTTTTTTAGTTTTCGTAAATATAAAGAGGTTTATGGAGTAAATACAAAAAGAGGTTTTGTTTATTTACCATACCTCTAGTTTATTTATATTTTTATTTATTTAACATACCTCTCAAGTAAGTATAAAAGAGGTTTTATTTATTTACCACACCTCTAGTTTATTTATATATATTTTTTTATTTACCATACCTATTTTTTGAGTGTTCATAAACCTCTTTATATTTTAAATTTATGTTGTGTTTATACATAATAATAATTAGATTGATTTTTAAATAGGGCCAACATTATATTAAAAATGTTAAATGTTAAACTTTAAATTTATATTGTGTTTATACATAATAATAATTAGATTGATTTTTAAATAGGGCAATATTAAATTAAAAATGTTAAATATTAAACATTACATGTTAAATGTTTATATTTACATTTATGTTTACATGTTTAAGTGAGATCTACCCCACACTGGGTTGTGAGCCCCTCTCGGGGCAATTATAAAATGTAAAGGTACAACTCTTCATTTACCATTATAAAATATAAAGTACTTCTCTTCATTTGTTTTTTTCCATTTCAAGTTTGTTTCTTTATAGTAATATTGTGTGTGATGTTTCAAAATATATCTTTGTTATTGTAGTTATGGTTTTTTTTCCAAATTAATAAAAAAAATAAAAAATTTATACGATGTGTTAAATTTTCAATTAAATTATTGAAATTATTAAAATTATTAAAATGAAAAATCCACATTGGAATGTATTAGAGTATTTGTTACTTTAAAATTTATTTTTAGTAAAATGATCATTATTGCATAGTGGATAGATGGTAGTTATGAAAATAAGTGTAAACATTTAATTAATAAACATATAAAAAATTCAATATTTTAATAAATAAATATTTTTTTGTTAAATATATATATATATATATATATAATATATTTACAAGCCCTAAGAGTTAGCTCAATTTGTTATTGAGAGGTCATGAGTTCAATTCTCTTGGCATTGCTCTATGATTGAGAGATGTGAAATTTATATAAACTTATATAATATTATTAAGAACCGACATAGATCCATCTTAACTTTGGATCTATCATGTGCTAAAAGGAATGAGTTTTCGGAAGTTTGCATCTTGAGGGATTTGATCCCTCTTAGCGCTTAGTAGATCTCGAGTTAAGATGGATCTATGTTGATGTTAGGATATTTAAAAACTTAGGAGCTAGTTAAGTTCAACTTGGTCTAATGTGTTTATTAGGTAAAGTTGTGTTTCTTAGTGTGTTCCTTTAGTACGCATCAGTTGCATTGTAATATGGTGTTTCTTAGTTTGTTTCTTTCATCTGCATTAGTTGCATTGTAATTTAACAATCATGTTATGTTCTAGACATAGAGTGATCTCACAACCCATATTCTCCTTGATACTTATGACTATTGATTCGTGGATTAACACCTAATTGGTCTATGATCTCTATTTATATAACATGGACAGTCATGGCTGATGATTAATTGTGAGAACTCTCTTATGCAAAAAAATTCCTTTTTGAATTAATAAAATTTCCTCAAGTGACCATGTTGGTTGGTGTTTTAATCACATAACAAAATTAACATTATGATCTTTGATCTACTTGTGTGAGTGATTACTAAAGGTGTTCGTCCTGTGCGCAATACCTTGTTTATCGAACATGATATTAGAGTGTGCTACTTTCTACAAGCCAAAGTGACAAGTCTAGAACTATGACCGAAAACATAACCTGCAATACACTTCTGCTCATTAGGGTCACCAATCCAATCAGAATCAGTGCAACAAACACATTGAGCTACAAATGCACTTCATCTTAAAGCTTATTCATGGTTGATTTATTGAAGTTTTTTTCCCTACATATGATCAAGTTGTCAACATTTTCACAAAGTCTCTTACATAAGCGAAGTCTGAACTTTGATCTATGTTAGGAGTTCAAGAAGTTGTCATTAAGGAGGGATAGGCTCTAATGTCTCCTTCCTTCTTTGACTATGTCGCCTTTGTAAATCCTTCAATCCTATCCCAAGTTATTCTTTAGGGGGATGTTATGATATTTAGACACTTTGGAGTCAGTTTAAGTTGAACTTCACTTAATATGACTATTAGGTAAAATTGTGTTTCTTTAGTATGCATTAGTTGCATTGTATTCTGATGGTCACGATATGTTCTAAACATACAATGATCCAATGTATTCTCCTCGATACTAATGGTTATTTATTTGTGTCTTAACTCCTAATTGGTCCATGATCTTTATTTTAAAAACATTAAGGGTCGTGGTTGATGATTGATTGTGAGAACCCTCTTATATAAAAAAATTCCTTTTGCATTAATAAGATGGTTTTAAGAATGTAACAATATTGGCCTTTTCATCTTTCATCTGGTTATGTGAGTAGTTACTAAAGGTGTTCATCTTGTATGGAATACCATTTTTACCTAAACTCATTATACGTTGGTATCATATAATTTTGTGTAATTTGAACTTTGTATATGCTTAGCCCACTCAAAAAGTTTAAATCTATGGGAGAGTCCCACACATTATGGATCCTAAGATCAACACAAGAAGGATAAATTAATTACAAGATTAAAAAATAGAAAATAATCATAAGAAAAGATTGTTGATAAAGAAGTGGTAAGTTTTACAATGTTGGAATTTTAGAAGTCGATATTTCTAAGAATATGATCTTTAATAATAGTCAATTTGGAGAAATAGGTAAGTCCATTTTCAAAGAATTGAAACTTTGATCAATATCTAAATATATTAGAGATTTATAGGGAAGAGAATAACCAAAACTTGAAAAGGGGAACATTCATCATATATTTTGAAGCAATTATTAAAATGAAAACAAATATTAATATTTGTTAAGCCCTAAACGTGGGAATGCCTTTAACTAAGGTACACGCCATGGGCGACATCCCTGTCTCATAAAGTGGTGAAAGTGAAGGTTGGGCAAATGCGCACCAACATTAGTGTCGAAGAATCAAAGTTGGGGTTTCTTGCATGTAGGCTTGGTGGTATGAATGCCACATGAGTGCAACACAATCAAGACATGCACCTCGAGATGAGTTAACCGATGTGGAAAAGCATCAAATGCTTGAGTTGACCCGAGACACCATGGGCCCAAGCAGTGGGTGAAAAGGTGTGATGGATCGAATAATGGGCAAGCATGTTGTGAAGTGATTTGAGTGATGGATGCATGAGAGGAGACTGGGTGGGATGAAGAGAGGTTATATTGATATGAGGCTACGTTGCGGTTCTAACTAGTGGGTGAGAAACCAATGAATGAATGGCAAAGGTGGGGCGACAGGAATTAGCTCAACAAGAAGGCACCACAACCAAACGATGGATTGGACTTGACATATGTGAAGGGAAATGGGGAGGAACTCAATGGTGAGTTCAGTGCCATATATATAAGAGTAAAGTGCACAAGGAGTCTAAGACATGATCAAATTGATCACACAAGTCATAAGATGAGTGGATGAAAGAGGTTGTAATATGAAGGAGAGGGTTAAGGTCACAGGGAAAGGTGCAAGGAGTAGGCCGAGAACCAAAGGTGGCAAAGTAGCTCAGTGGAGTTGTGGTCATGTAGACCCAAAGCAAAAGGTCTAAACTGAACAAGCTGAGTCGGGTAGCAAGGTGACCCCCGCAGGGTGATTTTGGGTGAGAGGGTTTCTATTTGGGTTTCAAAAAGCATTTTGGAATTTTACATTGTTGATAATAGGCCATTTTCTTGGGTTTTATGTAACCTTATGATATTTATAAAAGAAAAAGGTCGGAGGTCCATTTCAGATACAATTGTGCATGTGTAATTTGTATGGATGATGATGATGTGATGTCCTTACATTTTGATCATGAATAGTTGATGATTGAACGCTAAACTAAAGTAAAAGTGAAAATAAGGTTTACTTGCACTATATTGAAGGGTTTTGATATTATGCCAAGTAACCAACAATATAGAGGTTATATAAGTAAGGTTATTATGAGGCATAGTTTGAGTGAAGTAACTTTGCACTAAATTAAGCAGTTGTGAAAAATGTCGGCACCACACATTTCATGGGTTGTGGTGCACCAACCAAGGCACCTTGTAATAGTGGAGCGCTTGGAGTCATGATATGTGGTACCACTCAACATACAGGTGGAAGCTGAAGAGACATCAATATTGATCTTCACCACAAAAAAGTGATATCAGAGCTACCACTCAAGCAATAGTACAAAACCTTACCATATGAAGGTGGTATCAAAATAAGCATGATAAGAGATCGATGTAGGGATATAAACTGGTGTGAACGAGATTATAGTTACCTCAAGAGAAGAGGCAAATCCAAAAGAATATCATGGAGATAGTTTCCTTTCTATCTTGCAAGTTTTTAAGAAGGGGCTTTTAATCGTTTACTGGTTGGTTAAGGGGTTTCTGGCTATTAGTTCTTGGTAAAGGTATAGTTCGGGAAATCTGAAGGGAGAATTAACAAGGTCATATCCAAATTCTAAAAGAAGCAATTCATGATGGTGAACACTAGGTATAACATACTGGACCAAGATGAGGTGGAATTGTCAGACAAAGTCCAAGATGTTGAGAGAAGCTTGATGAGGATGGTAGGCATTATAAAAATCCATGGAAAGGAATTTGAAGAGCTCCAAGTAGAGATCCAAAAGAATAGGGTAGCCCTTGAAGTAGGTTCCTATTCTATTGATTATGCATTGAGATAAACCCAGGAGAACGAGGATCATATGAAGGAATTAGAGGATTAGGTGAGGTCACTTATGGAACTCACAAAGGATCAAGTAGACACCATAGCAGCATTGAAGTAGGCCATAGGGAAAAGTTAGAATAGTTCATCTATGAGGGTGAAATTGAAAGAATGAGAGATGTATGATGGAACCAGAAGTGTTAAAGCGCTTGGGAACTTTTTTTGGGACATGGAACAAACATTGGAATAGATGAAAGGATGTTCTGAAAAGACAACCGTCAATGCAACATCCATGTATATCATAGAAATAGTGAAGCTTTTATGGAGAACCTGAGTGGAATATTTAGCATATGATTGCATCATGTGCAAGACTATGACTTGGACACAGCTAAAAGAACATTTCTATAAATAGTTTGGACCAAGGAATCAAGTGTGGATGGAAAAGGAATGTTTGAGGGAGTTGAAGCATACTGGGAATATCCAAACCTACATCAAGGAGTTCTTAGATATTATATTGGAAATCAGAGAAATGCATGATAAGGACAAAATGTATAGCTTTATCAATAATCTCCAGCCATGGGAAAATAAGGAATTAATGAAGCAAGGTGTCTAGACTCTCGTAGCAATTATGAATGCAATAGAGAAGCTCCTAAACTACAAAAAATATGGTAAGGACAAGGAGGAGGTGTAGAGTGATAAGAGTAAGAAAAATAAGGACAAGGGAAGGGGAAGGCTTCCAAAGATGGAAAACCAATAGGTGCAAGCAAAGCGAAGAGGCCCATAACATGTTGGATATGTGGAGAATATCACTCGGCAAAGAATCAACCCATTAAGAAGAAGGTGGCTTCTTTAGAGTAGCAAGAAGTAGAAAAAGTTAGGATGGTGCAGGTATTAGGATCCTCACAAAATCAAAGGGGAGACTAAATGAAACAATGAAGATGACCACCATCTTTGCATATAAGCAAAATGTTTTTGGAGCTACATGTGGAGCTATGAGTAGTAGTGATGTAGAGTTTATTCTCTCATGACATTGGATATTATGTCCACTTTGACAAACAATTTAAATAGGTTAGAGGAGAATATGTATAGCTTCGAATAGAAAGGGGAGACTGTGATGGAAACAATGGTTCAGAGGAGTGGCCAAGAAAGTGTGCCTTGGTATGTCAAGGCCAAGGAGAGAGTTGGTACATAGACATTAAGCTTAGGAAGTTGGCTATGAGACCTTGAATTAGAGGGACTTGTTAAGGAGGTGGAGGGTAAGATAGGGTTGTATCCGCCTTTGCTAACTTATGTGATGAGGAAGTATGGAGGAATGCTTCTGATCCGGATTTAAACAGGAATGCAACAAATTACATATATAACCATAAATACAAAGATGCAGTAGAAATAACACTTCATTTCTGTTATCACAAAATCATGTACTGATGGCTGTTAATCAGTTAGACTCTATGTAACTATTTCAGACCAGACTCTTGGCTAAGGATTAGCCTCCCTAACCTGAGAGGG
>APFE031496923.1:0-42149 GCA_000404065.3 Pinus taeda
GGCCCGAAGAAACTAAATGAGAGATGGCGGATCAGATGTGAGCTATGTATCCTTCCTTATTCACTGGTTGAGCGGATGTTTTGGAATAAGTTTTTGGTACACATTTTGGTGATATTTAGTATATGTACATATGTATATGGATGTAAATACCACCATGAGATATGTTATAAAGCTCCAATAATTGGTATGGGTGTCATTTCATTATGATGTTATACTTGTTATGTTGTCATGTGGGTTTGTTTCTCAATAGGATGATCATTGTAAATACTGCAACGAGCTAAATTATAAAGCTCTATGGACAGTATGTTTTTCTTACAACAACCTTGTCGGTTGTAGGTGTTGTTGAACATCGAGGACGTTGTTCCCCAAGGGGGAGGGTTTTGTTACAACCCTAGTAAAAAATCCATGTAAAAGTTAATAAAGGCAAAATATATACCAAGATCATGGGACACATATTCCAAGTTGAATTTTGGGAAAAAACACAGTGATGGGGATCATTGGTGATTGATTAATGGCTAAGGATATTAGCAAAGGTTTTGGAAAGGAAAAGTGGCATTTTGGCACGTTTATTTATGAAAATAACGGAAATTAGGAAAAAAGGGAGGAGAAAGGTCATATGTTGCATGTGAGGAGGAAAATGAAGGAAAATAATGGAAAATGAAGAAAATAGAGGCCTCATTAATAAAAAGGCTTTTGAGGATCAATTCATAGATTTTTTTTTTCAATTCAATTTTGGAGCTCTCTCTTTCCATTCTCTCTCTCTCATACTCTTGGACACTTAGAGTTTTCTTGGAGAACTCTTGGAGGAGTGTGGCATACTTGGAGTTTTGGAGCAAGAAGGCAAAGGAAGAGCATGAAAGCGCAAGAGGACATCGTGACCAGTGGCAACAACAGGTTTTTCTTGCAAGTATTGAGTTGCATATATGTTTCCCTCACTAGTTTTGGGCATGCATGGCATATGCATGTGGTTAATTGGCCATAATCTATCATTGGCATGGAGGATTGCCTGGATTTATAGTGGATTTGTCTAGCCTTTCCGTTTCGGGGATAGTCATGGTGTTGTGGGTTCATTTCTTTGTTTTTTTGGTTGGTTCTCATGTTTCCTTTAGTTTGGGTTGAGTTACTAGTTCCTGGAAGCCCTGGTTGGACAAACGCTCTGGAATCCCGAAGACAACTATGGGTTGAGCTACTAGTTTCTGGAAGCTCTGGCTGGACAAACGCTCTAGAATCCCAACGAAATTTGTGGATTTAGTTACTGGTCCTAGAAGCCTTGGTTGGAACAAACACTTTGGAGCCCTAGAAGGCTTGGGTAGAGACTAATCTGGTGATGGTTTGTGATGTCCGATCGTGAGGTGGAATCACTGGTTGATGGGTTGAGGTGGTTTGGCCTCATGAAGCCCTGATTCAGTTTTGATGGATCATTGCATGAGATCCCACATTAATGCTTGGAATATGGCATAAGGGTGACTAGTTGAAGAGAGATTTGGCTCAACCATTACTATGGTCGGGTGATACATGGAAGTCCCAGACCTTTTTACATTTTTCTTGTGGTAATAAAAGCTCTTTCCTATGGTATTGATCAGTAAATATGTTTATTGTTATGTGGATTATATGGTTGTTTTATGCTTAGCATCTCTGATGTTTATATGTTGGTTATGAATGAGTTTTAAGAGTGTCATGATGTATGGATCATATCATATTTTTACTTGTAAATGATTGAACTATGGCCTAATGGATGAAATTGCAGCTAATGTGTAGAGGCATCAATGCTTCTTAGCGATTTTCAGATAAGTATGAGACCCTATGCTCAGTTTTGTTGTTAAGACCTGTAACTTTCATGTTTGTGACATGTTTGACGAAATTCCTATCATGGCTAGTAGGGGTCCAGTCTATTCCTTGTCAATGTTTTTGCAAATGTATCATTGTTATCTTGTATAAATTCACGTCTGAAGCTGTCATTGAGTTATGGGCAATGAGCTGGGCTTTGGACCTAAAAAAGTGGCACAAATCCTAGAGTCGTAGGCACAACACTGGGGAAAAAAGTCCCCCGATGCTTGCTTTCCCTTTTTTTAGGAGTGTTTAGAGCCTCCTAGATGCACCCTACTCCATATCAAGGGAGTGTCCAAGGGTTTGATGCACTAAAACTTCAATTGGTCTCAGGGGTTGGTTACTTGAGTGGTTGGGATGGCTCTTGGGAGTTATGTTGTTGATGTGGAAGGTCTATGTGATGTGTTTCACTGGTTCCACTTCCTTAACTGACACATACAGAGTCAAATCATATCATAGTAACTTCTGATCACATGTTTACCTCGGTCAGTCAATTACTTGCGTAGATGTGGGAGGAGGGTGTTACAGCATATGTGGTTAGAGTGCTTTAAAAATATTCATGAACATTTGTGTCCAATGAATATAATCCAAGGCTATCTTGAATTCCCTGAAGACGAGGCATATGAATCATAGCATCATATGAATTACACTAAACTGGGGTAAATGAAGAGAGTTAAAAAAACAAAGATTATTCCCAACAATTCTTTATTAGAACATACTAACAGAGAAGGAAAAATTACATTTGAAATTTTAGTGTGTACAAAATATCTATGGGTTTTTTTTTCTTCTTCTATCCCATGGAAAAAGCCCCATTGTGGCATAAATAGTCCTTAATATACCTTGCCACTGAATCTTCATGGGCCTTTGTGTTTTTTGGTTGAAGTAACAGTTCCATTCTCATACTAATTTGAAAGCTATAGCTCTAATCACATCATGTAGTTAGAGTGACCTGTAGCTAGAGGAAACCCTAGGTCGTCATACCAAGATAAAATATGTCGTCATGTTTTTCCCTCGTAGCTACATTTATTGGTGTGTTTCCATTTTTGTAAGGTAGAATAAGTGTTAGTGGGTCAAGTTGAAGTAGTTCTTTCACCAGATCAAAGGAGATGGATTAATTGGTTCCGATGTACAATGTTGTGTGGCCCTTTATGTCTGTTCTAGTAGGAATTTGTGGATCCTTTGCTACTAAAGCTTTGACAATATATGTCTAACCACTGGTGCAAGCATAAGTAGTGCATTGTTGACTTTGCTTCTGGGAATTCGAATGAATTGGCTTCCATAATTTTTCTCAGATGATGGTTGCGGTTTAGAAGTTCCTTGACAATACCCATGTACAAGTTTTCAATGGAGTTAATAAGAATGTATGGCACTACATATGTGTAAATAAACATTCAAATATGTGATCCCAGGAATCAATTCAACCTTAACAACTTAGAAAATGAAGTTGACTATTGATTAGTGCATAATTGACAATGAAAAGAGAAAATGGCATAGAGGTTTTTTCACATGTTATCTAAGATAATAAAAAAAAGCAGGGAAAGAATATGCATTTTTTTTGGACCTAAAATAGTTTTTGAGCAGGTTATGAAGGGAGAGTATGAGTATCATTTCTCATGTTGTGTCTCGCAATGATAGGAAACAACACTTAAGCATCATGGAAGCTTGGTAGTTGAAACGATGATGGTATATCAACTTGAAGTGGAGATTTGGAGAGCCTTCAAAGATATCCTTTTGAGAGAAATAACACATTTTTATCTTTTTTCTTGTGCAAGAACTGATTTTTCATTTTCCATAGGTTTCTCAGAATTCATAGTGTCCAAAGAACAATACTTTGGTGCAAGGACATCCAACAGGATATCATAGGTGTCTGCGGGTCTCATACTTGTCTCAGAATCGCAAAGAAGCATTGATGCCTCAATATATTAGCTGCAATTTCATCTATTAGGCCATAGATACATTGTTCATCCATTTACAAGTAAAAACATGATATGAGACAAACATCATGACAATCATAAAAGCCATTCATAACCAACATATAAACATTCGAGATGCTAAGCATAGAACAGAAATATAAGCCACATAATAATAAGCATATTCACCCATCAATACCATAAGAAAGAGCTTTATTACCACAAGCAAAATGCAACTAGGTTTGGACATCCATGTACCACCTAACCATAGACATGGTTGAGCGAAATATCTCTTTAGCAAGTCATCCTTGTGCCATATTCCAAGCATGAATATGGGATCTCATGGAACAATCCATCAAAATAGAACTGGGGCTTACAAAGGCCAAACCACCTCAACCCATCAACCAATTATTCCACATCATAGTTAGACATCACAAACCATCACCAAATTGGTCCCTACCCAAGCCTTCCAGGGTTCTAGAGCATTTGTTCCAACCAAGGTTTCCAGGACTAGTAAATCAACCCACAATTATCGTTGGTCTTCCAAAACGTTTGTCCAACCAGGGTTTTGAGGACTAGTAACTCAACTCACCAAGGGCTTCTAGAGCATTTTTCCAACCAACCTGTGCACCTACACCTATACCTGTGTATGTACCTGTACTGCCACATGTACTTATACCACTACATGTACATGCATGCACCTGTACTTGTACCTGTAATATCACATGTAATTGTACCAACACCCTGCTACAACCTGTGCACAATCTCCATATACGTGACATCCCGCTAACCTGCCTGTAAGATCCTATCCTGTAAGTTTGTCCCATAGGAGCTCATAACTGCCAAGTGATTTACATGTGCCTGTTGAGAGCATATGCCACCTTGTTCCCTTTTCCTTTAATGTACCTGATCTCAAAGTTAAACTCACTGATCGTGGCCAACCATCTATCTTGCCTAGTGTTCAGATTGGGATGGTCAAACAAATACCTCAACCTAATGTGATCACTCATCAATACAAACCTCTTGCCAAGACATCATGTGTCGATTAGTTCTTCTCATGCTCATTCATCTTTCACGACTCATAGCATACCACCTGTCCATCCTGCATAAGGACTCCATCAAGTCCTCTCTTGCAAGCATTTGTGTGTACTACAAACTCTTTGTTCGGATCTGCAATATGTAGCACTAGTGCATGTGTCAACAATTGCTTAAGCCGCTCAAAGCTAGCCTCACACTCCTCTGTCCATTCGAACTTCTTACCTTTTCTCTGTAATGATGTGATAGGATAAATAATCTGTGAGAAGTTCCTCATGAACCTCCTATAGTAGCTTGCCAACCCCATGAAGGATCTCACTTCATCCACATTCTTAGGAGCTACCCACCCCATGATGGCTCTTATATTCTCTGGATCTACTGAAATTCCCTCCTTGGAGACAACATGCCCTAAGTAATGTACCTCAGTCTGAAATAAATTACACTTGTTGAGCTGAGCATACAACTTATGCTCCCTCAACAACCTCAACATTGCTGCTAAATGATCAACATGCTCTTCCTCATTTTTAGAATATACGAGTGTATCATCAATGAACACAATAACAAACTTATTCAAATACAGACACAACGTACTATTCATTAAGCACATAAATGTAGTTGGAGCATTAGTTAAACCAAATGGAACTACAACAAACTCATAATGGCCTTACATGGTCCAGAAAGTGGTATTGTAAATGTCCTCCTCTTTGATGCATACCTGATGGTATCCAGATCTCAAGTCGATCTTAGAGAACACTGCTTCTCCCTTCAACAAATCGAACAAGTCATCAATCCTCGGTAATGGGTACCTATTCCTGAGAGTCACTTTGTTCAACTGCCTATAGTCAATGCATAATATGGGAGTTCCATCTTTCTTCTTCACAAATAATACTGGTGCACCCCAAGGTGATACACTTAGCCTAATGTATCGCTTGTCCTACATTTCCTTCAACTGCAACTTTAACTCGACTAACTCAGGTGTGCTCATCCTATAAGGTGCTTTTGATGCTGGAGTTTCTCTTGGCACTAACTCAATAAAAAAGTCTACCTCCTTGTGTGGTGGCAACTTTGTAATGTCCTTAGGAAATACATCTTGACACTGTTGTAAAACTGGGTACCTGCTCAACACATCGACATCCTAAACCTCCTTACCCTTGTCACTATAAATGTGCACTGTAAATAACGTACATCCTTTCCTACGACTACGGTTTTCCTGCATAACTGTCACCATCGTAATTGATGTGGCTTTCATATTACCCTCCAAGACTCTTGGTTCTTCATTGTCATCAACACACTCAATGGCTTTGTCATAACAATCTACATTGGTTCTATGAAAATACAACCAATCCATGCCCAACAACATACTATACAATCCCAACTGTAATACATTTAGATGTGTTGCAGTAGGCATACTAGTCAAATCAAATGCACAATCTCTTACCCAATGATGAATTCGCTTCTTCGTACTTGTATCCAACTACACTAACCAAGATTCTGCATGAAATTCCTTATTCAAGTTACGCTTATCCACCAATTCAGGACTAACATAACTATAATTAGATCCAAATTCAATCAAAATAGAAATAATTTGATCACTTACCGTCCATCTCAATGATAGATGCCTGGTGCTCTTCCTGTCTATTGTCCACGACCGCATAAATACGACAAATGCTCTGCCCTACATCCCTAACAATCAACGCATCTTGTGCACTATATATGTTAGGCTGACCACCCTGATGTTGAAGAAAACCTCTCTTAAGATGTTCCTCACCACATGTCCAACACTCCAACCGATCAGTGCCCTCACCCCTATGTTGTTGCTGCGATCAATGTCCTTGTCTATCTGCATTAAACTTCTTTTGTGGTGCCATATTTTCCTTCCCATCTGCATTCTGAGGCCTTGTTCTCTTAGGTTACCTTTTCATTTACCTTTGTCTTTCCCTTTTCTTCCTTGCTAAGATTTATTCTTACCTTTGATTGTTCATAATAATGCTTCAATTTCCCAATGAATTCCTCAAGTGACCGAGGCTCATCATACTTAATTTGATCTCTAAATGCTAATGGAAAACCACTGACAAATTGTTGAACTTTAGCCTTCTCATTAGTATGATACGATACATAACTCAATAACTCCAGAAAATTGGTCATGTGCTCTTTGTTTGTCATTGACCCCATCTTTAGTTCATAGAATTTTGTGGCCTTACTGTCATAGTACCTTTCTGACAAATACTTCTTCCTAAAAAGTCGTCATCAGTCTTGATGTCTCTGACCTACTTAACATCTTCCCACCAAATGTCTACTTTACCTTTCAAGTTGAAATAACTATTCTAGCCTTCATATTATCTGTGTACTCATGCAACTCAAAGAATTGTTCATCTCAGGTATCCAAGCCTTTGCATCTTCCGATTTCTTCACATCTCCATCAAAAGTAGGCGACTTTGTTGTCTTAAATTCATCTGGAAAGTATCCCATATCATTCCTCCCATAAGGATGATAACGATGATGACCATGATGTCTATTAGAACCAGAATTAGAATAGTACCTGTACTCATCGCCCCTCATATCTGGAGTGTCTAATGACCTGCCATCTCTCACTGTATCAGATCTATCTGACCTGTGTCTACTGGGAGACCTACTTCCATATGCTCCATTAGTTTTGTCCTCATGTACATGGTTGATCCAAAGAGGCCCTTGTCATTGCAATTTTGACAAACGTTGAAGAAGTATTTCATTAACTTTTACTTGCTTCTCTTGTGCCTGTATGATCCTGTCATTATCTGCCTTGTAAATCCCTATTTCTTCCTTCAAATTGCTCAATGTAACTGCCAAATCGGAAGAGTTCCCAATGCCATACTACTCTTTGGATTCATAGGGAGAGTCCTTGTAGTCAACCATCTTGCTAGCCATTTTATATTTCTTTCCTGCAATGCATAATATGTCAGATAAACCAAATCACAATAAATCAATGTACCTTAGTATAATTTGGGGAGGATACATTGTCTGAAAGATCAACAAATCAACGTGATACATTTATAACATAAACATAACAACACACAGACATACACAAATAAATGCATCAACACATAAACATTGTTCTAGTTAGGGTCTAGTCATCAATGCAAGGCCATATCAACAATGCATGCTATGACCTCATGCATGACAACAACCATTACTATATTGTACACATTTCCACATGCACCCATCAATAGGCATAAGCAATGCCTAACCAACTACACATACACATAAGCGATCAAGTCTTATAATCAACCTATAAGACTAATACATGTAGTCAAACATACAAGAATGCAACCTAACACACAAGGATGTAATCAAGCGACATATAATCAACGTGTAAGCAACATGTAACAATATGTAACCCATCATATACTCATGACAAATGCATTCCACAAAATCAACATCAAGTTCCACATGACAACATCACTACAACCATGATCAACATCACGTAAATGCAAGAAGCACATGGAATGCAAGTGTAAGAGACACACATACAATTTACATGCATGCATGAGCAACATACATTGCCCATCCAGTTCAAGGGGTGAACCATGCTCTGGTACCACTCTGTAACACCCTACTCCCACATCTACCCAAGTAACCAACCAAATGGGGTAAACATGAGACGAGAGGCTACTATGATTGAATTCGACCTCATATGTGACCTTCAGGAAGTGGAATCGACAGAAACATAACACACAAAAATTCAACATCAGCTTCAGGACCCTCGGGAACTAATTCAACACTATAGACAACTTACCCTTGGGTCCCATTGAGCTTTTGGACAATTTAAGCCTTATTCACTCTCATGCTATAGGCATGACAACATCCAGAAATCCATAGTTGCTCTCACTGGCTTGTCTGCTAGCGTTTAGAGACTCATTTTGACAGTTTTGTGCCAACGTCCCTGAGATTTGAGCCACCTTTTTAGGTTCATAGCCTAGGTCACTACACAAAATGGAATGATAACTTAAGATTGGTAAAAGAATAGGGAAACAATGATGTGAAAGCAATAAGTTAAAAAAGACCTTAACCAAACCCCTACTAGCCACGACATGCATTTCGTCAAACTCACTTTACTTAGACCCACCCTTATGACTATTTACAACCTAGAGAAAAAGAACCTATACCTAGGGAACTTGCTCAGGCGGAAGG
Source organism: Pinus taeda (assembly GCA_000404065.3). Classification (NCBI taxonomy): domain Eukaryota; kingdom Viridiplantae; phylum Streptophyta; class Pinopsida; order Pinales; family Pinaceae; genus Pinus; species Pinus taeda. The sequence continues at coordinate 8,940 of APFE031496923.1, forward strand.
ATTCACCTACTGAGGGAGACGTGGGAAACATAGCATCAACATGTAACCTACAGGTGTAAACAACAGAATTAAGTGTAGGGATCTCATACTTATCTGAGAATCGCTATGAACCATTGTTTCCTCATGTCATTTGTTGCATTATCATCTATTAGGTCATAGATAAATTATCCATTCATTTATAAGTTAAAACATGCTAAGATCCATATATAATTGTTGTCATAGAACATACATATAACTAGCATAATAATAACAAAAATACCATAAATATATTAGCCGTAAAATCCACATATACATGAGTACATTTACACATGAAGATCAAGGGAATGAATGTCTCATTAATGAATGCAATAAACCAACCAAAGATGGGACTACCATGTTCCACCCGACCATAGATTGGCTGAGCCAAGTCTCTCTTCAACCAATCACCCCTATGCCATATTCCAAGCATGAATGTGGGACTCATAGAACACACCAAAAACACCAAACAAACCTGGATTCCATCGGAGTTCTCCACCTACATCGTGAGGAATTTGAGTGCCTCCTAGTCTCTTAGGATTTATCGTAATCCACAGTCTGATCTAGGGATCACTAGGCCCTACATCGAGACACACTCTCCAGGCTTTATCGTACATCCCATCCTGGGACTACTAGGCCCAACATAGACAAATCCAGCTCTTGGCTTTACCGTATATCCCGCCATTCATTGACAAGGATTCCTAGGCCCACCAAGGCACACAATCCTGGCTTTACCGCAACCCAAAGTCTGGCTCAAGGGTTATTAGGCCAATGGCTTTACCGTGATCCACAGCCCAGTTCAGGTACAATTAGGCCATGTGTTTATCATTTCAGAGATCCTCCACTCTTAGTGTTGAATCCATCCAACCATCCCAGCTTAACTGAATATGAGAATCCATCTCATCAAAGTTATCAGGAAATGGCTCGGCTAGGTTGAAGAACACTGTGACACTTGGCTAAACCCATGTCACAATAGAAAATAACCACATGAAAATACATGCATGCCAAATCTAGCAAGGAAAATACACATGCAAGTCGATACCTGCAATGAAGCCTACTACAATTGCTTGATCCTGCCTTTCCTTGCTTGATCTTTACTTCCTCTTGCCTTCTTTTCCTTTCTTTTTCCAATGCCAAAGTGCTCCACGAAACTCTAAGTGTCCAAGAGTAAGAGAGAGAGAGAGAGAGAGAGAGAGAGAGAGAGAGAGAGAATAATGAGGGAGCTCAAGAACTCAACTTACAAAAGGTTACCAACTGATCCTCAGAAGCCTTTTTATAAATGAGGCTTCTATTTTCTTCATTTTCCATTATTTTCCTTCATTTTCCTCCTCACATGCAACCTGTGACCTTTCACCTATTTTTTCTCCTAATTTCCATTATTTTCATAAATAATTGTGCCCAAAAGGCCATTTTGCCTTTCCAAAGCCTTGGTCATTGCCTTTGCCAATTTCCTTAGCCATAAACAACCAAATGAACACCCCCTAGGATGTCTTGCTGAACATTCAACTTGGAATAAGTGTCCCATCAACCATGGTTATTGTTTTAACTTTTATTGCTTGGAATTTTCACAAGGGTTGTTACAACTATTAGTACTTATTTCCAATGTTGTCCACTACAAAATTAGAAGGGCTCATTATTGTTTTGAATATGAATGATTATGAGTTTGATTTCTAATTAAATTAAAGTAGAAATCAAATATATATGCAATTTCTTGAATTTTAAATAGTCATTTTTTTTTTAAAATCCCACTAGATTCAAAACTAAACTTTCGTAAGGTGGATATTAGTTACAAGTGTCACGCTCATGTTCATTGCAAGAAAAAGTAGAAAAGCCTCCGAAACACTATGAGTTTTGGTCTTCATTTATTTTGTTCTTTGAGGTTTGCCTAAGTTCAAAATAAGAATCAGTCAATTCCTTTTCTTTCCCATCTATAACTGAAAGTGAAAAAGGTTCATTTGAATAGGAATGTCATAGTGAATTGAGGTTTATAAAGATTTTGATGTATTTAATTTTTTCACAATGTTTTACAATGGTGTAAGATTGACAGATGCGTCTTATAATTTCCTTTATTTAAATCTCAAAATTTTCATAATTTAATTATTTGTAATTAATTTTGAAATTAAATATATTAATATTATTAGGCGATAAAAAACATAAGTATGCTTATATAATTAATAAGGCTATGATCTTAACAGTTATGCTTATATGAAATTTTTATTTTTAAAGTTTTCTCATTAATTTTTCTTACCTTTTACTAAAACATATAAAAAGATCGTTCACTTTTATGATAACTTTACCATGCCAATATAATTTTATACTTCATTACTATTAATTGTGATTGCAATTGTGATGTACTCTTTATTTTCCATGAATATTTATTATTTTATTGTTTTTATTATTTTTTAAAACAATATATTTATTAAATTAGTATTTAAATTAATACAATATTTAAAAATTAGTACAATTTTTTTTCAAACAGCTATATAAAATAATAAAAATATGAAACCCATTTCCCATTTAATTTTTTTACTTTTACTAAAATATATAAATAGATTCACTTTCATAGTAACTTTACCATTCCAATGTAATTTTATATAGCTTCACTCCTATTAATTTTGATGTGCTATTTACTTTTCAGGTGCATACCAAACCTGATGAATTAAGGAAATTATCTTGGATTCACTCATTATGAATATATTATTTTTGTTGATCTTTTTGTCAATAAAATTTTAAGACTTGACATTTGTTGGTTATTACATTATCATTTCACAGGGTCATAACTCTTTGGATTGAATCTTATAGAGTATTTAATAAGTTCTAAATATGTGTGCAAAATAAATTTTATAGGAAAATGAATTATTTATAAAAATACAACTTTAATTGCAAAGTTTTGGAAAATATTTTTAAAATTAAATCTATGTTAGAGTAGTACTTTTCATTAATTATTATTTTGTTACTTATAATGAATTTAGTGAAAAGGATTCATTTGAATCATTGAATAATCATTGAATAGGAGTGTCAAGTGGATTGAGGTTTCTCTTCAAGTTTCTCCCTTCTCTTAGGTGAAGATTTCATATATTCACCTTTTTCACAATGTTTTACAAATAAGATGATGCTCTAAGATTGAGTTATTGGATTGAGTGATTAGTCATGCATCTCATAATCTTTTCTTTTTTTAATCTTTATTTTTCCATTATTATGATTAATTTTGAAATTGAAAGTGTAAATATCATTAAGGGATAAAACAATGAATATACTTATCTAATTAATAAAACAATAATCTTTATTAGTATTGATGTAAATGTAATAATCTTTATTAGTATTGATGTAAATGTGGTAGTTATGTTATTGAAAATATTTATTTAATAAATATATAAAGATACATAAGAAAAAATTCTAATAATTATTTCTACATTAAAATATATAATTTTTTTTTTATTTAATAATTTTTTTTGATAATTACTTATTATATAATTGCAACCCAAATATAAATATCTCTACATTATAGAAACAAAAATATATAGTATCTCTGCAATTATAGAGATGGAAAAAAAATAATAAAATAATAAAATTTTATAATCTTATAAATATTTTGATATAAATAATAAATTTAGCATTGATTTAAATCTCAAAGCGTTGAGAAAGCATAATACATCTCATGTTTTAAGTGTGTTAATTTTGGATATAGTATCAAACCTTGCCAACCATTTCACATCGGTCGTAGCTAGTGCAGACTTCGAGGACATATACCACCATTTGCTTTGGTGAAAACATTAAAATTCTCTCCAGCTGATTGGCTCTCCTCATAGCCATGAGGATATGGAACGGAATGAGCCGAAGCCTGTTGCAGAACACAGACATTGTTACCCCGCTTTATATATATATTTTTTTAAGACAATTTTAATATAATGTTAGGGATTTTTAGAATAATAGTGTGTATTAGGTGTGATTTATCTAAAAATTTTAATGGTAATTTTATTCATCATAAGTTTTTATTTGCTTTGATAATGAATAGAGTTATAGGGAACTTATTTGCTTTGATAATGAATAATGAATAGAGTTATAGGGAAATAACTTATGATTAAATTTGATTAATTGTGAAAATCTCTAATCACTCATTTTTAACCTAATTTAAAAAAATGTTATTCAGTGATACCATATAATCCTTCTCTCCGCGCATATTTCCGTGTGTTCAAGGGATCTCGGAAGGGTGTTCTGGATTCTTTGGCGAAATTTGGGCCAGGAAAATTTTGAATAAGGTGAGGAACCAATTCAGAGTCTGCCCAGAAAAGTTTTAAATTCAGAGAAAACCGTTCTAACTGTTAGAGACCAGAGCTCTTCAACCAGTTGTGATTGACTCAAAAAAATCTCGGAGATTTCGTGTCACTCCACTTAAAGCAATTGCGTCTGCACATAACTACTATAGATTCACGCACAACCACTGTACAAGTTCAAACAATTACAAAATTTGATATCTATCAAGGTTGTACATTCGTCTGACATACACAATAGCTGGAGCTAATGCTGGTGCTGAATTTGAATAACTACGTCACTATTTGCTTTGCTCGCAATGTCCAAAATTTCGCTTGTCGACTGCTTTCATAGCCATGACGGTGGTAAATATATAGAAAATTATACCAGAGAAAACGCTCGTATCAGCGTAATGATAAGCGTATCTTGGAATGATAACTCGTGTATTTACTGATAATTCGCGCGTCAGGTGATATGTCGCGTTTTCTGTGATAAGTCGCGTATCTGTCGATGATAATTCGTGTATTCCTGGTGATAGTTCGCATATCCCAGCTGATTGCTCAAATAGCCCGAGATTACCGCATATTCGGAGTGGTTACTCGCTTACCTACCTGAAAGCACTCGCATAAAGAACAGACACTTTGCATATCACCGTAACGGTCCGCTGTGATAACCAGCGTATCCAATAATAGAATGCATATTCAGTGCTCATATCTCGCGTATCCATAGGAATCTCGCATATCCGTTGATAATCGCATATTGGCTGATGATAATTCGCATATCGTGGGCAGTTAATTCGCATTCCCCGCAGTGATAATCGGCATATTCGCATGTGGGAACTCGCATATTGGGTGTAAACTCGCGTATTAACGGATAATCACATTTTTCGTTGATGATAATTCGCATACCAGGGCAGTTAAGTCACATATAATGGTAATCCACATATTCGCCTGTGCCAACAAGCATATTTGGCTGTGATAATCCGCATAACCTGCCGAGACAACATATGCATGTAATTCGCATAGCGCCCGTGACAACTCAAATTTGAGTCAGATAACTCCATATCTGAACTCAGTCAGGAGGTTTGATATCAGAGTGAGAGACTAAGTAATTGGGTTATTCGACAATTACAGAGACATCAAATACGGGTTGTTAGACCAAAAGGAGTGACGATCGATTTTCTATTTCGAATTTCTTATTTCTTTGAGGATTGATTGATTTCTTATTTTTGTTCTTTGAGGCTTGCCGAAGTCCGAAATAAGAATCAGATCTTAATCAGAATTTCTTTGAGGATTGATGATTGTTCACGATTTGCTTACACAAGTATTCCAAACACTCAGTCATGGCACATTGTTGAGGGGGCTTTGATGGATCTTTTGCTAGATTTTCTTCGGTATCAAACTAAATGTATGAAAACCAATTGTCTTATCATCGTTCTTTCTTCGATCCCGGTTTCAAGAACTGATTTAGATTTTGTTAGCTGGGGAAGCATTCCCTACTATATTTAATTTTAAAGAATGACCTGTAATTTAGATAAATGCTACAAGAGTAACACAAAGCTTTTGACTGCTTACATTGAAGTTCAGTTGGGAAATTATTATGGCAAATCATTTGAGACATTGGCATTTGGGGAAACAATTTGGTTTAATTAGTTTAGCATTCTTTGCTTCCTTACAAATGTAAGCATGTTGGGAGAAACGCGACCACATTGAGCAAATATTTTGGTTTAATTAGTTTAACCTTCTTTATTTCCATGCAAATTAAGTTAAGTTGTTGAATGATATCCCTCTGAAAATAACATGAAACAGGGTTGGTGAAAGCTTTTGCTTCTTTTCAATCTGCATTTCATCCCATATCATCCAATATCAATTCAGTGCCAAAATATTACAAAATTGTTTCCTATCTATTTGTGTTTTAATCAGGACAAGGCCCACAAATTTTAAAAAACAGATCAGTTCTTTTAGACTTACTTTGATTACCGGAACACCATCGGACTCCTTGACATATTTTTTTTAAACATATTTTGAGAAAATACTGTCATAAACCTAAGAGAAAAGAAGAATATTCAGTGAAGAGTAGTTTCGGTTGATTTCTCCATTGATTGTTGTAGTCTCCATCCATTCCATTACTATTCCATTTCGTTCATTCTTTATCTATGTGTATGTTCAAATTAGTTTCTTAGCTCTGTAGTTATGTGTGAGTTCAGATTAATCATTTCAGGGTTCAGATTATGTTGGCTCTCACTCTAAAGACCATTTATCTCAGAATCAATTATAAAACTGGTCATGGTCTTTTCCTTTCGCTCCCTGGGAAGCGGATTCTTCTGTAATATCCTAATTTACACCCAGCTAATCTTTAGGTTGAAAGTTAATTCACACCGGGCTCTCTCGCATTTATTTATTAGTCATTAATTCTCCGACATTTCTGCGGTATTCTTTGATCTCTAATTTGTTGCAAATCCTGAATGCTTAGAGATTAGGTAGATACTTATGTTTTAATTTATGCTATTTCAACCAGAACAATTAAATTTAGGAAAACCGATTGAGAATCGATTACTATTATTGCTCAAAATCTTAATTAATATGATATTCGAGTGTATTCTTAGAAAATTTTGCTATTTTAATTATAACAATTAAATTTCACGAGGAGGATTACCATCATCGCCCAAAAACTGAATTAGTAGTGTACAATATAAAATCACCTTTTTTTCTAGATTGAGTTAGAGTAGGCTAGTCAAAGCTATAAGTTATAGTGGGTTGGGATAGATTAAGATAGATTAGGCTACACAAGGATTGAATAGACAAAGCTTGGCTAGGCTATGGTATTCTAGAATAGGTTAAGGTAATCTAGAGTAGGCAAGGTTAGGCTACTCAGGATAAGGTAAGCTAGAGTAGGCTAGGCTTGGCTACTCAAGATAAGGTAAGCTAGAGTAAGCTAGGGGGTTAGAGTAAGCTAGCTAGAGTAGGCTATGCTAGACTAGCTAGGCTAGAGTAGAGTAGGCTAAGCTAGGCTAGAGTAGCTAGGTTGGGCTATGATAGAGTAAGTTAGGCTATGTTAGGCTAAAGTAGGCTAGGCTTAGATAGGTTAGGCTAGAGTACGTTAGACTATGCTAAAGTACAATAAGTTAGGCTATAAAAGGTTAGGCTAGGCTAAGCTAGCGTAGAATAGACTAGGCTAGGATAGGATAGACTAGGCTAGGTTAGGTAAGGGTAGGCTAGGTAAGGTGAGAGTAGACCGGTCTAGACTAGAGTAGACTAGGCAAGAGTAGGGTAGGGAAAGGCTAGGTTAGGCTAGGATATAGTAAGCTAGGCTAGGCTAGAGTAGGCTAGGTTAGGTTAGACTATGCTAAGCTAGGCTACAGTAGGCTAGGATATGCTAGGCTATAGTAGGCTATGCTAGAGTAGTCTAGGCTAAAGTAGGTTAGGCTATGCTAGAGTAGTCTAGGCTAAAGTAGGTTAGGCTAGGCTAGGATAGGTTAGAGTAGCTTAACCTAGCCTAGCCTAGGTTAGCCTAACCTACTCTAGCTTAACGTACTCAAGTATTTGAAGGACTATTTTTGGGCTATCTTTCCTCATACGTGCAAAGTTAGGGCGTCACTTTTGTTCAAGAAGTACCAAATTGTAGCCACACAAGGAAGTTGAAGTTTGTTTTTAAAGAAGTCTTCATTTCCAACCCGAATTCCCTAGGAGAAGAAACTATCTCAAGCGAAAGAGAGGAAATGGGAAAAACACTACCTTCTCTCACACGTGTAGAAACTAGTGTCTCTACAGTAGCCGAAAATTGTAGTCCTAGTTGCAGGTCCGAAGTTGAGGTCAAAGCAAAGAATTGCAATAGTTGTGAAGATGGATTGACTTGGGTTGACCTTGCCAGAAGAAATTTCTTCAAAGAATAAGTTTGGCATGGTCTTGGAGGGATTTTGGTCAAGGGTCATAGGTCATAGTTTTCATCATTTGATGTTCTATCATGAGAGAAGAATTCTTGTGGGTTTTCCTCTCAATATAAGAGGTTTTGGCCCTAGTTGATCGCATATATCTTGTGTCCTTTTGTCTCATTGTTCTCCATTATTTTGGTAGTTGTTTGATGATAAGAACATTAACTATAATCAAGAGAAAGAAGAAGAAGTTAAACAAGTTAAGTAATATATATCACAAGTAGTTATCAAAGTAAGAAAAATCACCTAATCTAGCAGCACCTAGATTTCTCAACAAGGTTGACTACATTAAAGTAGGCTAGGCTAGGCTGGACTCAAATATGTTAGGCTAGGTTAGGCTATATTGGAATAAGCTAGATTTGTGTAGGCTATTCTAGGCTAAAATAGACTACAATAAGATAAGATAACGTTATCAAGTGTAAGTTATGGTATGGTAGAGTAGGCTTGCTAGGCTAGAGTGGAATAAGTTATGCTAAAGTAAGCTAGGCAACATTATCGTAAAATGGGCAAAAGTAGGCTAGGTTATGCTAAGTAGTGTAAGGCTATCTAGCCTTTGCTAGATTAGGTTATGCTAGGCTAAGCTAAAGTATGCTAGTCCGAAATAGTCTAGAATAGGCTAAACTATGTTAGAGGTGGATAGAGAAGGCTAAAGTAGGCTAGACTAGGCTAGGTCGGATTAGATTTTGCTAGGATAGAGTAGGCTAGGTTACAGTAGGCTAGGAAGTTCTTCAAGCATCTATAATTTATGGAGTTACATGTATATAGTTGGTTTGTAAGCTATTTAGGAGTAGGCTAGGATAGGTTAGAGTAGGCTAGGCTAGGATAGAATAGGCAAGGCTTTCCCAAGCTAGGGTAGACCATTCTAGGCTAGGTTGCGTTAGGCTAGAGTAGGTTACACTATGTTATTTTTGGCTAGGCTATAGTACAGTAGTGAAGAGTAGGTTAAGTTAAAGTAGGCTAAGAAAGGCTATCTTAGGGTAGAATGGATGCTTGAGTAGGCTTTGCTAGAGTGGGTTGTGCTTGAGTAGCCTAGGCTAGACTAGAGTAGGCTATATTAGGGAGGGATTAATACTCAACTTGGAACTCTTGCAAGGTTGTGTTGATATACAAAGTATTCTTAGCCACATCGTTGAATGTGGAGGCCTCTTGAATGTTTTATATGTGTTGTATTGATCTCATATTTTAGGGATAATTTCATAGTAGGTGGGGTTTTCCGCATCCTCAACACTTTAAAGGCTCATCATTTCCATTAAATCCTTTACTATTAAATTTAGCATATTTAGACCCAGACTGAATCTTCATTTGAGTCCTTTAGGTTTGGTTTTTTTTTTAACTGAAACTCTGATTTTGATTCGCGTTACCAGATTACTTAAATCGCCCAAGTTTTCCTCATTTTCCATCTTGGAAAAATATTTCCTTCTTATTATTAGACCATGATTTCAAATTCTCATCTGTTTTTTTCACCTACAGGTAACAAATATTGTGTTTATAATAACCTCATCCATGGTTTTGGGATTATCGTATTCAATTTGTTCCTTAAAGAGAGTGGGAGGAAATTTATAAAGAATTGTACTTTATCTCTTTCTTCTCTTATGTATGGTATATATCACAAAACATGCTTGAATTTTATTATTAACATTTGGCTAAGCTTCAAATCATGAAATTCTTTTTCTTTATCATTAAAATAATGTCTTGCTAAATATTTTTTTAATGATTCACTAGAATTCTTTCTAATTAACATTATTTTCTAAATTATGCATTGCTTTCATTTCCTCCCACCATAGGGAAGCTTCTCCTTGTAGCTGGTAGGTAGTTAATTTTCCTTTCAGTTTAGTAGAATAGTAATAAACTTGAAAATATATGTTGATATTAAGTATACACACTTTCGTTGCCTCTTCAAATTCCCCATCATATGTTGGGAGCTTTATGTTTTTAAATTCTCCTTGTTACTCCATTTTGGGCTTCTTTCCAAGATTAGAATGAAATTTTAATGAACTATGCTCTTCCCCTTTATATTTATCTTTCCTACTTTCAACCATGTATTTAAATGTATTTCTCTTTTATTTCTCTCCCTGGTTTTCTTCCTCCATCATTGTTTCTACAATCTTGTGATTCAACTTGTCTATCAGATTTTTAATTAGTTTCTCCTGTTCTACACTATATTTTAATAGTTTTTCATGTCTAACACGAACATCCACTAACTCCATCTACAAATACTTCATCATATTCAATAATTCCTTGGTGGGTACTTGCACCTATTAACCCAAATGCACATAGGTTTTGTCTTCACCTATGTTGGTATCTCCATGTGGTTCTGCCATTTTTTTTTCTATGCAAAAAAAGATGCATTTTGTTTGATGGAATCATCGTTATCACAAAAGTTACAATTTAAAAGTATTCTTTTTCTAACACCACATGCAACACGCCTCTAAAATTACATAAAATTAGCTACATGTTATCATTCATTTTTTAGATATAGATATTTGTATATAGAATATGCATAAATTAATCTACTTACTAAAATAATCTTAGAATTCTTCTTCCCAAAAAACATTTAATTCCCAAGTTCCTCAATTTTTCCAAACCTGAGTTGTCTCTATAATATCTTTCTAGTTTTCTATAATATGTTATAATTCAATGTTTCCTCTTTATGACTTGGGGTATGATTATTTGAGATATGATTATTTGAGATGTCAGTGTAGCCAACTCTTTCTAATATTTAATGATTGATATCATATTATTTGATATGTTGTTACGACTTTTCCAACGGTAGATAGTTTCCTCTTTATACCCAGGAAAGATCACATAGCATCTCAAATTCCTCACCTCATATCAAATTGTGATCAAACTCTCCAGAACCTAATGCCCTTAATGCCCATCCTCCATGATCTAAAGCATAGACCTTAATGCCCATCCTCCATGATCTAATACTCTATAAGTTGAAAGCATAGACCTTAATGCCCATCATCTAAGACACCCCTGTGTTGATTACATTGTGGGACATGGTGGTGGTGGGTGCTTCCCCAAAACCAATTCCACTATAACTGTGTTGATCCACCTAAATCAAGGTATAAATAGATATTAATTTTAAAGTAATTAAAATTGTTATTAAGATATTATAGGGTATAATGTAAATATCAATTTTAAATTTATTTAAAATATGATTACGATGTCAAATTTTATATAATGATTATAAAAGCGTGGACATGTAAACATTTATTTATTTTTGAAATACCATGTCTATAGAGCATTACAAGTTTGGTTGAGAAGATTTTTTTTTTATGTTTATTCAATGCTCATTTAATGTTTAGCTAAGTGGATAACTTCATAAAAATAAAAATGAGATATTTATATTTAACTATGTTAATATTTAATATTATATTCCATTAAACCAATTAACATTATAATAATATATAATATTAATAGATTATGATACTATATAATATTATTATATTATTAGTAAGTATTAATCTTATTTTTTAGGTTTTGAATAAAATTTTACATTAACTCTATAAATATAAGTAATTAATTATTATAAATTATAATTGGTTTTCCCATAATTTTATAAATTATTTTTTAGACATTAATTGTATATAAATATATGGATAACCATACTCATAATAAAATCTATCTTAATTCCGTATTTATCAAATATGGAGAGGGATCAAATGTCTTTTTTTAATCTAAAACTTGATGAAATTTTTGCACCTCAAAAGATTTCATTCTTCTAGACAATTGGTAGATATGGAGTTAATACTCATCTATCCTGATTATTAATAATATTATTTATTCCTGTTTGCAATCTTCCTTCTTAATTTGTCAAATCTAAACATTTAAATACCTTCATATAATCTACTTTTAAAATCAATTTTGCTTAAATTTACCCAATCCTAACATATCTCTTGAGTTTAGTGTTAACCTAATATTCTATTTAAGTGGCCCTGCAATTGTTTGTCATACAAAGAGATTTTATATATCCTTAATTTATCCTTAATTATTGGTGGAATGTCTAGCTTAAATGTTTGATGTTTCCTATGATTTAAGGAGGTTTTTCTTAAAAAAAAAGCTTGAAAAATATTATTTATATTTATAAAGAAATTCTTCAGGAAAATCAAAATGGAAATGTTTGATGTTTCCTATAATTTAAGGACAGTTTTCTTTTAAAAAAAACTTGAAAAATATTATTTACGTTTATAAAGAAAATCTTTAAAAAAATCACAATGGAATTCTTCAAATCAGCATGTTTCGAACCACTTAGTGTGGTTTATCATTAAGAATTACATAGATGAATTGATTTAAGAAAAAATAATAAATCATATATATATAACAGATAATAATAACCAATAGGAAATAAACATTATTTTGTTCAATTTTATTTATATTATATATATATATATAAATATAGATATGAATTTGGAATAAAATAATAGTTATTTCCTATCAGTTATTATAATTCTTTATAAACCTATGGATCACAAAATATCTCTCTATATATAACATAATACATTTAGTTACATGTATGCATAATTTTTCTTTAATATGTTTTATAAGTTATTAATTTAAATTTCTAATGTGATATGCAGAGTATTGAATATGTATATAAATATGTACATAGATAGAACTATAATTTTAAAAAATGGCTTATTGTAGATATTGAAGTTTTATATGCTTATTACACACACACACACACACACACACACACACACACACACACACACACACATATATATATATATACATAACTTGGAATGAAAGCATGGAAACCAGATCTAATGGATGGTAATAACAGTAAACCACTTGCCTTGATTATGGGGCATGACCACAAGGGAATGGGCTTCACAACAAGGGAATTAAATAGATTCAACCACATGATCAAGAACAACTGGCAACAATATTAGAACTTCACATCTACCTCTAGACTACTTGAGCTAAGATAGAGTAGGATACTAGTATAAGCTAGCCTAGAGTAAGCTACTCTACATTAGAGAATGTGATACATGAGCATTAGACCAAGCTCATGATGAAGAAATAGAGGGGGCTTGACAATGTGGTGGATTGACTACATGTTGAGCTCGAAAATCGATTTTGTTACCTTTGCTAGAATTTTAAATACTTGATGTAAATACTGAATTTGAATAAGTCAAAGAGTCTAGGAATATAAGAGTCATTTCTATTCTAATGAATAGACCGTGTGGTTGTCTTTTAGACTTCCCTCAATTAGAAAGAAATGGAGGTGAACCATTTACAAAGTCTATAAATAAAAAAGAGGAATTGAATGGAGAGGAAGAGAGCTCTTCTCCTTCCTCTGAGTCTGTGCAGTTGAATTAAATGAAAAAACAATTTGTTCATATCATATTTGTTGCACATTTGTCCATAAATTTGTGTTCTTATCTTTGGTTTTAAATTGTGTATGCACTTCCTTAACTTCTAGAATTTGTGTGACCAAACTTGTATTGTTATGTGCTTGAAAACACTTAATTTATGAGAATAGTATTTGTTTATGCATGCCCCTTTTACTGTGACCTTCGAATATTTTATAGTGCCTCTACTTTTGCAGGCAAAATTTGTTCCTTCACCTAAAATTCAGACCATCAAGTTGAGCAAGGTGAATGTTTTTCTGAGTTAAAATAGAGCTAAACCATGGAGGAATCGATTCTAGGAAGGACCAAGTGATTTCTTCTTCCAAAATCCTGAAAACAGAGTTTCTATAAGCGTTATCAAAATATTTTGCAGTGCATACTTTTTTTTAAAAGAGTGCTGCGAAAATATTTCGCAGCACCTACAACAACTTTTTATCCTTCACTTTGTTTGATTCAAGCTTACTTTTTTGTTTCCTTATGTAATCATTTTTGGTATCAGAGTGTGTTTCAGGTAGGCCACATTTTTGGTGGAGGTACGTGGACATTGGTGGTGTTCTCTATGGAAAAGAGAGATGGAAGCGTGAGAAAAGAGAGCACGATGTCAAGGAGGGATACCTGTAGCTAATTCATAACTCCAAGAAGATATACAAAGCTTGCATGCACATTTAAAGGCCATGGAGACATGTAGGAAACGAGACCCTGAGGTTGGGGATGATAGTGGATTGAAGGAAGAAGCTACAACAGAAGGAGCAACAGTTGCGGATGAAGCTCTAAAATTGAACTATTGAGATTGGTGTTAAGCTCAATTTCAAGACCAAAACCTAAATTTTCTACGTATGATTACAGTCTAGTAACCAATACTTTTATGGATTAGATTGGTTAACTAGATAAGTATTTCGAGTATGAGGAGATTGACGAAGATAAGAGCGTAAAATTTGTTGTCACTAGGTTGAAAAGCCATGTTGCATTATGGTGGGACAGTGTACAAGTTGAAAGGAGAAAATAGGGGAATCCATTGATAAAAAAGTTGGGACAAGATGAGGCACAAAGACTGTCTATTGGTGATATAAATGTGGGAAGTTGGGTCACATATCTTTTGAGTGTTTGAAGAAAGAGAAAGGAGGATAGAGAGATGCATATGTATCTCAACCGAAAGTAGTAGAAGCACAAACATCTGTGGTAGAAAATGCACTAGAGATGGGTAAATATTTAATGATGAATAAGGTCATGTTGAAACTAACCAAGGAGAATGTTGAACTGACAAAAAAAAACCCTTGTTTAGGACTATTTTCAAGGTTGGAGGAAAGTGTTGCAAAGTGTGATTGATATTGGAAGCACTGGCAATCTAGTTTCCACAAAAATGGTGGAAAAAAATGGAGTGAAAAGGTTGAAGCACCCAACACCATATAAAGTGTCATCATTGTAGAAATGCCACCAATTGTTGGTGAGTGAGAAATGAAAAACAGATTTCCAGGTATGCTAGTATAAGGATAATATAGTTTGTGACATCATGCCAATGGATGTCTTCCACCTTATTTTGGGATGACCCTCAAAATTTGATAGGAAATCAATGCTTGATCAAGAGAATAACACCTATAGGATTCAAAAACTTGGTCTAAAGAACACTCTTAAACCATTAAAGGAAGAAAGTAGAACTGGGAAACGTAGCTCAAAAACACTGGTGTTGGGAGGAAAGGAATTTTCGCAACAAATGGAGAAAGAAAAGTTCATCTATGTGGTGTTCTACAAACCAAAGGTAATATTTCTGCACACTAAAATTGGAGATTTACCTGTTGAGATTCAAGAGATGTTGCATGAGTTTAGTGATATCATGGTAGATGGTCTGCCAAGTGAGATTGTGCCTAAGAGAAGTATCAGACATCACATAGACCTAATACCAGGATAAATCCTTCTGAACAAAGTTTCTTACTAAGTGGAACCCAAGGAGAATGAAGCGATAAGGAAATAGGTTCAAGGAATACTAGACAAATGGTTGATAAAGGAAAGAATAAGTCCATGCGCTGTCCCTGTGGTACTTAGTCATAAGAAAGATTGAAAATGGAGGATATGCACAAATTCCAGAGAAATCAACAATATTACAATCATATACAAATTTTCGTTGCCATGAATGGACGACATGATGGAATTTTTGAGTGGGGAAACCTACTTTTGAAAGGTTGATTTGAAGATTGGTTACCATCAGATCTAGATTAGAGAAGGGGACAAGTGGAAGACAACCTTTAATACTAACGATAAACCATATGAATGGTTGTTCATGCCATTTGAATTGACTAATGCACCAAGTATATTCATGTGGTTGATGAATGAGGTCTTGAAGGAGTTTGTCGGTAAGTTTGTTATGGTTTATTTAGATGATTTTTTTATTTTCATCTAAGCAAAGGAAGAACACATTATGCATGTAATATATGTTCTATAAGGGTTTGAGTAAGAGAAGCTATTGATTAACATGGGAAAATGTACTTTCATGATGTCTGAGTTGGTATATTTAGGCTTTGACATTTCAAAGGATGGGATAAAAATGGGTCTAGAAAAAATAGAAGCGATTGTATGTTACCATTCACCCAAAAAAAAAATTCAAAGTTATGAGTTTTCATGGTTTAGCTAGATTCTACCAAAAGTTCATCAAGAATTTTAGTGCCATTTGTGCACCCATAGTTGAAAGAATCAAGGAGGATAGGCAAGCATTTTGTTGGACAACAACAGCAGAGGAAAGTTTCTAGCTCTTGAAGAAGAATATCACTAAGAAACGGGTGTTGAAGCTACCTGACTTCAGTCATATTATCCAACTCAGATGTGATGCTAGTTGAACATCCATTAGACCAGTGTTGATTCAATAAAGCAGATCTGTTTCTTATTTTTGCAAGAATATGAATGATTCAACGCATAAATACTCCTATGACAAGGAATTCGATGTGGTGGTTCAAGCACTGAAGCATTGGAGATATTATTTTATGCCCAAAGATTTTGTTTTGTTCTCTGGTAATTCTACATTACAATATATAATGCAACAACATAAGTTGAAACATAAGCACCAAGTGTGTTGGGTCCCTATAATACTAGTGATTACCCCATTTCTATTGTAGTTATACCCCTTATTAATATTGTTGTGCCCCTATTCGCCATATTGTTATTATGTGCCCCATAGAATTCCTCTATTGTAATTTTTGTGGCTTTAATATTATTATTGTTAGGTCGGCTAGATTATATTGTGACTCCTTAGACTCCTATATATAGAAAGGAGGCTTCGTCATTTGAATAATCCAAGAATTGTTCATTTATGTAATGTAAAGGAGGTTTCCCCCCCCGAAGAGGCTGAATTCTAAGGCGTTGATCTATCTTTTCTATCTTTTCTTGAGCTGGTTTCATAACATTTGGTATCAGAGCTTTGAATTCTAGGGTTTCGCTGATCCAAACAGGTCATCGTGGGATTTTCGCTATAACCTTTTTTCTGTCATGTTTCAGAAGTCGCAAAAAAAACCCATTTGAGAAAAAATCGCTCTAAATCTTGGGTCCAAATTTCAGATCTTTTCGTGCTATATTTGCAGAGATATGATCTGAGGAATTTGGTCTTTTTGCAGACTCCTTAATTACACTCCAAACGGGTGACTTGGGAAAAATCATCATAACTTTCTCTCTGGGGATCGGATTGAAATTTAGTAAGAAGGTACAAAAAGAGGATGGACTATAGTTTCTTGTATGCATGTTTCAGATCCAAAAGTCGAAACAGTGACTCGTGGTACGTCGTACAAGTGTGCTCTACTGAACTAGTCTATAATCAAGTCACTGTACGAGATTTCACATAACTCTTCCTTGGAGAATCCAATTTGGGTTAGACTTGTGGCATTCGAAAGAGGACACAGAGGGCTACTATAGGTCAAAAATTCAGAACTAGATGATTGGAAAGTACAGAGATACATCAGAGGAAATATCGAGCTCCTACAAAGTGAAAAAAGGTGTGTAGATTTTCTTAAAGTTTTGCTTAAGCTTGGTTTGAAAATTTATTTTGAAGGAATTCAAAGGACATAGTAGAGCATTATTATCGGTAACTGATGCCCCGAGGAAAGAAAATGCAAACACCTAGTAAGGAACCTGAAAGCTCTAGCATGACTCATGAAGAAGAGGAAGAAATGCAACATGATATATCAAAATTACAAGACCAAGTGCAACAATTGTCCCTTACACAAAAAGGAACAAAATCTAAGATGGATGGTTTAAAGAAAGATGTAGCAGCTAATATGGATGGTTTAAAGAAAGGTGTAGAAGCTAAGATGGATTGTTTAAAGAAAGGCGTAGAAGTTAAGATGATTGACGTGGAAGCTAATATGGATGATTTGAAGATAGATTTGAAGACAGACATGGACGAATTGAAGATAAATATGAATAAGTTGCTACAAGAAATGGGCACTAAGGGTGAAATGGTACTAAAAGAAACTCATGATGAGAATAAAAGAAATGTTAATCATGATTCCATAGACGTTAATGTTGGATCGAAGACTCACCATATTCCAAAAACCAATATGAGGAAGTTTAATGGCAAGGATCCTTCCACATGGATATTACAGATGGAGCAATTCTTCAATCTCAATAATGTGCAAAACACACAAAAGGTACATATGGCAAGTTTATATCTGGAACCAAATCAGTTTGTATGGTATCAATGGCTTTGCTCTCATAAACAATTTATCACTTGGGCAATTTTTACGGAAGAATTGATAGCACATTATGAGGATACAAAAAGAAACATTTTTTTTAGCCAATTGATAAACCTCAAACAAAATGGTTCAATGATGGAGCATATTGAGGACTTTCAAAAATTGAATATAAGAGTAAAATATATTCCAAAGGAGCATAAGATTGATGTGTTCACAGGGACTTTAAAGGATAACATCCAACATGAGTTTCACCTTTGAGAACCTGACTCATTGGAGAAGGCATTCAGGTTGGCAAGAAAAATGAAAAGTAAAATTATGGCAACAAGGAAGCCTACCACTCACAATTATAAGGATCGAAATGTTATTTCCCATAGCCTTCAATAACCTACAAGATTGACACCCCAACAATTGGAAGAAATAGAGCAAAAGGGCTTTGTTACAGTTGTGATAACAAATACACTAAAGGTCATAAGTGTGTTGAGAATAAATTATTTTACATAGATTGTGAAGATGAGGAAGAAAAAGAACAAGAAACATCAAAAGAAGAGGATATACACCAAGAATAAACCCTAGAGAAAGAAGAAATGAATCTGACCATATCTTGTAATGCATTGGCCGGAATTACCACTCCTCAAACTATAAAGATAGAAGGGCATATCAAGAAGAAAAAGGTAATAATGTTGATTGATTCGAGCAGTACCCATAATTTTATTCATTGTAAGATAGTCAAGGGATTGGATTGCTTCATTTATCCTACACCAGAGTATCAAGTGATGGTTTCAAGTGGAGGAACCATAAATTGCTTTGGCAAGTGCCATAATATCAAGCTATCCATGGGAGAATATGTATTGAATAGCCCAATGCTTTCCATTCCAATGGGTGGTGTTGATGTTGTACTAGGAGTCCAATAGCTACAATCCTTGGGTACAATAGCTTTTAATTTTCAAAAATTTTCATGAAATTTTCTTTGGAAGGAAAGGAATTTGAATTAAGAGGTATCACGGGGAAACCAGGAAAGGTAAGGTTCACTAATAAGGAATTTGGAACAGGTAAAGGTAATGGACCATGGTTAATTCATGTTTGAATTCTCTTTTATTTAAATTTTTAATATATCGCTCCGTAATTATTATATAAATATTCAAGTCCTCTTCATTGCTACATTATTTAAGATTTTTAATCGATTTCAATCTTTTGGGGTTGATATAAATTCAAAATGGTAAAAAATAAAGAGAACAATCGTCACTGCAATTCATAAAGAAGCATATCTTCATTATCTTTTCTAACGAATTTGGTTTACTTCAAAATCCATGGTCACGAAACATTGTTTTCTTTTAATTCACTGCTTGCTTTAGTTTAGATTCAATAAATGATGATTTTGGGTCGATAAGATTTCAAAAAATTCAACTTCTTCATGCTTTTAATTCTGAATTAAAAGAAGAGGTTATCTTATATTGGAGAAAATGATATCTCTCAAGTAAGATTAAATGAAATTCTCCAATGGTAAGTTTCACATGCCCACTTTCATTCATTCTCGTTTCTTTACTTTTGGTTTCAGATTTGTTTTTAGTTTTTGATGATATATAACTCTATTTTGCAGCTCTTCATAAACTTTTCACGCCTCTACCAAATCAGATTTAAAACTCATTCTCCTCTGTCTGGTTTTCTTTCAAGTTTTTTGGAGAAACGATAATGATCCTTGATGAGCCTCGGTATTGCAACAAGAATGCTGCAACTTCCAAGGCTACCAACTTTAATTATCAACCTGGAGTTCGTACAAACTTAAGAGGTATCGACACTATATGTGCAGCATATAGTGTGCCCTTCCTTTGTTGTTATGATGTAATGGAGTGCATGTACTGAAATCAAATCCTAAACTAATTTTAGAAAATTAAATTTTCGAAAATGGAACCTTAACCTATTGCAAGAAAGAAAGTACAAGAAACTGAAATCAAATGATAAAACACACCATTTTCTAACTAACTGCTACGAGGCTTTGCTTCAAAATAATGCTACATTAACATGTATGCAATCCTACTGTCCTAAGCATGAATATTCAAACCACCAAACCTTCTACTATTGTGCATGTAAATCAATAAAATAAATATGTTTTTATTTTTGTCATTTTTCATGTGAGAGTGTGAAAGCTAATCCCGTTTGGTGATGTGGCAGGTGGCTTGGAGATGATGGTGAATAGTCATAAGGCTTGGGAGACAAGTGGGGACCCTTTGCTAGCTTCCTAGAGGCTTTTTCCTCAATTCGGCCTCAAAACTAGATTTCCTACAGGATGTTACAGGATTTCCTACAGGATCCCCTGGAAACCTACAGGATAAAGCCAAGAGAAAAAGGATGGATGTTTAAGGTGATAGAAAGCTTGGGGAAGGTGGTTGGTGGATGGAATGAGGCAAGGGAGTGCCTAGGAAAACTTCAAAACTCAAAACCAAAGTTGGGAGATGGTTGGATTTGCTCAAAAAGCTTGGAGAATTTTCCTTGTGAAATTATGAAATTGGTGATGGTTTAGTGAAAAAAAGTGAGGACCATGGGTGGATGAAGTTGGGATGAGGTTGCTGACTATGAAATCTCTTTGTACTCTTGAAACACCTGCAGTGCATCAAACATTGACATTTACCCAAAAATCATGCAAACAAGAAGAATTGCAATTATCTAAAGGAAACAGGATTCTGTGAGCTAGTTGTCTACTTCATGCATGAGGAAAACTTTGTAGAACGATATAAAACATTAATGAGATCTAATGTAAGACTGAAGATAGAAGAAATGGAAATCAAATCCTACCCTTGAAAACTAGCAAAATGTTGACCTAAGTGTGGAGCAAGAGGGTTAAAATGGTCTTGATGGCATGGAGGTCAAGTAGAGGCCTAATCCCAGCTTCAATGATGATTTTTCTCAATTCGGGCTCAAAACAGGCTTTCCTACAGGATGCTACAGTGCTTTACTACAGGATGTACAAATTTACTATAATTCATCGAATGACCAAGAAAATCAAATCCAAATTGGATGAAACAATTTTTGTTATTAACTGGGATGTCTTAGATACCCATTCCAAGCGGAGTCACTCAAAAATACCTCTATTTTTCCCTTTTAAAATTGCTCACTGCCAATCCTGTAGGTGTTGTTCTGTATCTTGTAGGATCTCAGGGAATCCTGTAGGTTTTCAGGACAACGACTTGTTTTGCCCATATATACCAAATAGTAGAATTGATTGACATGAAACTTTTTGAGCATGTTGCCATCATCATTGTGCACCTCCCCATATATATATTGGTCAATGGATGCACGGATCTCGAGAAAAACTAAACATGGTTGAATGTGATGAAGGTCGATTTCTTAGAAACTGTGCACTTGAATTTTCTAAAATTGCTTAGGCATGTTACCATCATACATATTCATCTCCCCATGAAACAAATTTTTAAATGGATGCACAGATATCGAGAAAATGCAAAAATGGTTGTAGGTGATGGAGACTAATTTCTCAAAAATTGTGCACTAGAATTTGTTGAAATTGCTTGAGCATGTCACCATCATCCATATGCATCTCCCCCTGAAACATCTTGGCAAATGGATGCATGGTTTTCAAGTTATGGCAAAAACAAATTTATGCTCTATGTATTTTTGTATCTTGTAGTAAAACATAGCATCCTGTAGTTTTTTAAGACAACAAACAAACTGAATGGTAGAAGCTTGAGAATGATGGGTGGATGGTGAAAATAGATGAGGGTGATGGATTGGCATGGCCTTGGCCTTGTTGGAGCATTTGAGAAAAGGAGGAGAAAGTCAAAATTTAACTTCTTTTGACTAGGCTTGACCAATTTTTCCTTCTGGTACCAACTTGTTCTTGTTGCTTGCAGATGTTGGAGAGTACATGAATTCATCAAAGAGATGCATGGAGCAAGGATTTCTTTTATTTTTTTCTCTCTTTTCAACTAGTAGGTCTGCCTTGGCATCTCAAATGAGGTTTTCACTTAGGATATTTTTTTCTTTCTTTTTTTTCCCCAACCCATTGACCGCCTCATGGAGGTTTTCAATCAATGAGCCAATCAAAGGCGCCTCCAAGGAGGTTTTCACCTGAGATTTTTATTTTTCTTTTATTTTGCATTTTTTTTTCTCTACCCTACCCTACTTGAAAAACAAAATCACTTTCAAGTATAAGAATACTTCCAATTGAGCCATGTGCACATCAAGATGACAAACAAAATGATGTGTAGTCTTCAAATGTATGTTTTGACAGGTACCTGAATTTGAGTGATCAAATTCTTTGACTTTGATGAATATAAGAACAATTGAAGAAGAGAGTATTGTTGCAACTTTGTGACTGTCTGGAACCATATTTCAATATAGTTGTGATGTCCCTGGTTCTTTTGCTGATCTGGATCATTCTTCATGTCTTCTTCTACCGTGACCTTCAAATATTCCTCTTTTTGCTTATTGTCCTCTTGAATACATGGAGGATTTAATGCTAACCATGAGGGAGCTTTCTCAATCTCTAATTTTGATGTTTTCTCTTCATCAATTGCAGCCCATGGTTCTTTGATCTTCTCTTTCGACTCTTCTTCTTCTCAATGTAATCCTTCAATGATATTAAGAGAATCTCTTTTTTGCAATACTCTTCCTGATCTATGGTGAATACCATTGATCTCAAGAGGAGATGTTTGGAAGTGTTGTACCTCAGCATTGTAAGTGGGTTGAGCTACTTCAATGTGTGGGTTTGGAAGTGGTGGTACAGGTGGTTGAGTGGGAGTGTATATTTGAGATGGATGTGGATGGAGTTGTGGTTGTGGTGGAGGTGAATGGTAGGGATAACATGGAGTTGGGTACAGAGGATATTGAGGAAAATATTGAGGATATTGTGGATGGATCCCATAAGTTCCTTGCCAACCTTGTTGCCAAGATTGGTTTTGCGATTGAGATGGCCAATGTTGCCAAGGAAAGGGTGTGTTCCAATTACTTTGAGATGGATATGCATAACCTTGAAATTGTGAATTAGGTTGTTGCATCACACTAGGCTGAATAGGCTGCCATGGTTCTCTTGGAGCTACATAACATTGTTACATTGGCAATTGACTTGCTCCATTGTCTTCTTGGTGAACTTCCTTCAACCTTGGTAATGAGAAGCAACATTTAACATCATGTGATTCTGCATGGACAACACAAACATCTTCTTTTTGCTTATTTTGTATTCTTAACATTTCTATTTGTTTGGTTAGATTGCTAAGAATTTATGTTTTAAAATCGTCAAACAAATTTCCAAGTTTAGCTTGACTTACCGATCTTGATGTTGATTTACTTACTCTTGCCTTTCCTCTTGATATGTGTTTGCATGTTTCACAAAATTCTTCAAATGATAATTGGTACACATCACCTCTACTCATGAGATCAAGGAGATTAATCCATTCATCCCTAATTGTTCTAAGTAAGATGGTTTTTAGTGTGTCGGAACCTAAATGATGTAGTTTTTCCCTCTTAACATTATACATGAACCTGTCTATTAAATCGTCAAGGCTCTCATCTTCTCTTTGATTCATTCTAAAGATTTCTTCTTTAAGATCATGATGTTTATTTTTTTCTAGAAATATCTTTTGCATATCACTCCATGATCTTATTGAATTAGTCCCTAAATTTATGAACCATTTAAGAGCTCTATCCTTCAATGTTGTCAGAAACAATCTCAGTTTTTGAGTTTTTAATAAGTAACCATAAGATCTACAAATAATTTCAAATTCAAAGAGAAAGGTTTCCAGATCCTCTGACTTTAGACCATGAAATTTTGGAAGAAAGATGGAGGGATGTAATTCATGTGCACACTACCATTAGTATCTTGAATGGGAAATCCGAGAGGATCTTCCTCATTGTCATCATCTCCATCAATTTCTTCTACATTGTTTGTCATCTCTTCTTCTTCTACCTGCAAAAGTGGATGGTGATATGGCTCTTACTGCACCATGTGATCAAATGTGGGAGGTGGGTTGGTGTTGGAGACTTTTTTTTGTTTTTATGATTGAATGAAAACACTAATGCAATGCACTTTTCTATTTTTGAAATGAAATATGCCTAATGAAAATATTTTTTTGTTTTTGCAAAAAGTAAAAATAAATGAATCGATTATGGAAGAAAACAATGCATACTTTGAAACCTCCCCGGCGACGGTGCTAGAAAGTGATGAGTCTCGGTATTGCAACAAGAATGTTGCAACTCCCAAGGCTACTGACTTTAATTACCAACCCGGGGTTTGTACAAACTTAAGAGGTATTGGCATTATATGTGCGACATACAATGTGCCCTTCCTTTTCTATCATGATGTAATGGAGTGCATGTACTGAAGCCAAATCCTAAACTAATTGTAGAAAATAAAATGTTTGAAATGGAACCTTAACCTATTGAGAGAAAGAAAGTACAAGGAAAGAGACTGAAATCAAATGCTAAAACACATCATTTTCTAACTAAATTCTAAGAGAATTTGCTTCAAAATAATGCTAAGTTAACATGTATGTAATCCTATTGTCCTAAGCACCCGGATGCGGGTGTCATTAACAGGTGATTAATAGGTGTTATTAATTATGCATGCGCAGCCGGCAGCGAACAAGCATACAGGAGAGGTTAGGCGGGCTGAGGAAGGAATTAATTACCCTTCAATGCAGGCATTTCATCACTCTTTATTGCAGGCACGAGCCTACGGTACGCAAATGAAGGTTAATAGGATGGCGCGCCAGCTTCTGGTCTCATTCGCTCTGGTTCTTTTCAGGTATTCCGCAGTGTGTCCACTCTCAGGGGAAGTTGTCTTCAATTGCTCTGGTTCTCTTAGAGGAAGCCGCGGTGAACGCCTTTGGTGGTCCTGCTCTCAGGGGCAGCCGTCTTGGACTCAGAATGGTCCCCAGTCGATTACCATAAGGAATTCCATTCCGCTGCTCTGCGCAGATGCTGAGCGCTCTAACTCGAATTTAGCCTTTTGTGTCTGGTGTATCAGGTCAGTCTTGGGCATATACTCTGTTAGAAATTTGGTTTTTGTCCCTGTTGTAGGTGTCTGGGTTGGGAATTGGACTCATTCTGTTGTGGATGAGCATTGTCGGTTAGCCGGGTCTTTTTCTGGTGTGCTCAGAGGCTGGGTCTCGCACTCTTCCGTCAGGTCTTCCTTCAAGGTTCAGTCAAGCCATCAGTCGCTTCCCCTGCCCCCTCAGTCTTTGAGCTTGTACATTACACTGTCCCGTTTGAACATGGCACCCCGTCGATGGGGCATTCCCAGGCGCGGGAGCAATTCGGGATTCCGGGGAGGGTCGGGGGGCGGGGGGGGGGGGGCGGTTGGGGCAGCTCTGAACCTCGTCGCATATCTCCGTTAGCTATGGCCTCGCCTTCTTCGCCGACCTCAGATGAGTCTGGTCCCTCCCTAAATTGTTCGTTGCATTCCGCCAGGTTCAAATTCAAAAGTAGGCTCAACAGACCGCTCATCTCTGCCTTAGTCACTGTCATCTTCTCGGAGGAAGAAGATGACCTCACAAGTTCAGATGCTGCCTCAAAGGATCAATCGCCTTCTCAGAATGCCAATATGTCTTAGAGCAGATTAGCGGAAGATGTTCTCAAGGTCTCCTCGGTGGTGCAGGAAGAGGATTGTCAGGAAGAGGACAACACTCAGCGGGACTCTCCTCAGGAGAATATCATTGACTGCGAGCCAATGAAAGGTTATGCAAGCATCCTGCACCTTAGGCCACCTCCGGATGGCAATTTGATGGAAGTCGAAGATGGGGTGATGGTTACCTAGGAGCGCGCCCTGGATAAGGTCAACAAAAATGATACTGGTGAACCCAAGTAAGTTTCAGTCCATTTGCTTGCAGCTGTGGGAAAGTAATTCAGTTTTGGTTTTCCAGATTTCGCGGTTAAATATCAGGGTGCTCGGTACCGAACATTTCAAGCTTGTAGCCGATCATATGCAGAATTTTTTTTTTGGATCTCCTTTCTTGCAATCATGCTAAAGTACAGTCATCAGTTTTGTATTGTTTAGTTTTGGGTTTATATAGGTCTGTTTAGGTTTTTTAGGCTATGATCACTGCTTTTGTAAACAGAAGGAAAAGTAATTTTTGTAAAGGTATCTTGACAGAGGGATGGCTACGGCTCTCTCAGAGGTTCAATCCTCTTTGTACATATTTTTTCTCTTTTTAATATTAATAGCATAGTCTTTACTCAAAAAAAAAAAAAAACAAACAAAACAACAAACAAACAAAAAAAAAAAAAAAAAAAAAATTAATAATAAAAATAAATAAATCTCTTTTTGATGTGAAAGGTGGCTTGGAGATGATGGTGAATGGTTGGAAGGCTTGGGATACTCTTAGGTAACCTTGTGTGGCTTTTTGGAGGTCTTCCCTCAATTCGGCCTCAAAACAAACCACAACAGGAAAACCTACAGGATGTACTAAAAACCTACAGGATCCCCTAAAAACCTACTAGATACAGCCGAGAGTAAAACGATGGGTGTTGGAGGTGATGGAAGGCTTAGGGAATGTGGTTGGTGGATGGAATGGAGTGATAAAATTCCTAGGATCACTTAGAACTCAAAACAAAAGTTGGGAGAGATGGATGGATTTGCTCAAAAAGCTTGGAGAAGTTTCCTTGTGAAATGATAAAATTGGTGAGGGTTTAATGATCAAGCAAATCAAATCCAAATTGGATGGGACAAATTTTGTTATTAACTAGGATGTCTTAGGTCCCTATTCCAAGTGGAATCACTCAAAAAGACCTTTGTTAACCCATGCAAAAAAATAAAAAAACATTACTAGTCGAAAATCTAGAAATTGAGAACTAGCGAGCTAGTAAATCTAAAAAAAATGCCTAACCAAATCAAATGCAAATGCAATGGGGCAATTTTTGTTATCAACTAGAATGTTTTTGTGATCTAATGCAAGTGGAACCAACTCGATTGAAGCTTGTTAGCATGCTCTCAAAAATAGCAGAAATTTATTGTTCTTTGTTGAAAAGGAGGTTCGACAATCTATATTTGGGAATAAGTAGACTAATCCAAGCAGCTTAATGATTACTATGAACTTCCAAAGCTTTTTCCAAAGATCAAATAATTCTTGTGATCCTGCAAAAGAACTTATATCAACCATTTAACTCAATGCTACAACAAGAAATCATTAATACTAAATGCAAAAATAGAAACAAATAAAAACTAGAGATGCATGTGAATAAGAAATGAAAGGAAGGAAAGAAAATGATACAAAAGGGCTCTGAGGTTCTTGGGATGGTCAAGCCCAAGGAAACTCAGAGACCTATGAAGGGGAACAAGATTTAGAAGCTGAACATGACACCAATCTTCGTTATTTTCATCAATAGAATTACATCCCTGCAAGAAAATACAATGGAGATACAAAAATACAAGCTCTCTCCACAATAACACTAATGAAAATCTCCCTCTAGAGGCAAATTCAACTTTGTACTTATACAAAATGATTAAGAATCATTCCCCATGAATGGATGAAGTTTTCTCCACCAAAATCCCTTGATTAGTGGATTTGGTCCCAAATACTAGGAATTTGCATTAAATGGCAAGGAACACATTCCTAAATTTTCTCAATCATTACCTAGAGGAAAATTCGACTTGGTACTTATACAAAATTATTAGGAAGCATTCCCCATGAATGGAGGAATCTTTCCCCACCAAAATCCCTTGATTAGTTGATCTGGTCCCTTGATTAGTGGAACACATTCCTAAATTTTCTCAATCATTGGAGTTCCACAATCTATGTCATAATTCCATAATATCTTGTTGATTTATTATTTACTATTGATCCTCCTATAGTAGGGAACAAGTCCCTAAATTATCTCCTCCTCCAAATCTTCATAATCTTCATAATCTGCCCAATATTCTCATAACGTTCCACAAAAATAAATAATATTAGGCACAAATATCTAATTACTCATAAACCTTCCTAATTAATATATTAAAGTTAAAAATAAATTATCTAATGCAAGAAGAGAGGTTTAATATGATGAAGGATGGTTAGATGGACCTTAATTTATGTTTAATTTATAGGCATGAGCCTTAATTTATGTCTAATTTAGAGGCCCATCAATCCTCATCGAAACAACTAAAACTGTGGAGTTTCAAAACCTTTAATCTATTTCCTAAAGCATTGCTCTTATTAGAAAATGGTTAAGATGTTTTTATGCAGGATTTGCTCTGGAACAAGAAATTTGCAGCAAGCAGAGACTTCTCATTAGCTTATTATCTGTCATGACTTCTATTCACCCTTTATTTCAGAATCCTAACCACTTATAACTCCTTAATATAAAATTTACTAGATTCTCAACAAAACATAAACGTTCACATGATTATATTCTTTTACTCTTTTGATTGAGACATTTATATAATTAATCTTGTTGGAGTTGGTTCTTTAAATTTGGGATTTTCTTTCAACTTTTGTTTTCTTCATTTTTACATTTTTAGAGTTTGTTGATTTATTTATTTTATTTTTATTTTTCAGTTTGGAGTTATTTTTCTTTTTCTATTGGTTATGTTTTGATTTTGGTAGCTTCGCTAAGATTATTATGGAAGGCCTTTTTCTCACCCAACAATGGGTTGCATACATAGGAAAACTTTACTCTATCTATTTCAATAAATTTCATTTATCATTAAAGGTACATCTTTATGGAACCATAAAGCCCTCTTGCTTTAAATATTTTTCATGGAGAAGCATGCATAATTTCTAAGTGATAGGGTTTACCTTTTTAAGAAAAAAATTGACCTAAGTTTAACTCAATGAATCTCTCCCACCCCTCCACTTTATAAAATCTCTGATTGATAGTCGCGGGGAAATATTTTTGGAGTTAACATTATGAAAGTATTGTATCCGTCAACGTAAGTCTCTATTACCATCCCACCTCTTTCACTCAAGTACATGATAAACTAAAATCTAGCAAATGTGTTTATCAAAAGGGTGATTAAAATAGGAAGCATAGGAAATACAAGTAAATGTGTTGGGACTATGGATGCTCGTTGACAGTACGACTAAGCTTGTATGACATAAAAGGCATTTTCGTCAAGGTATTGTTCAGGCTCGCTGGCAGCAAAGCGAAGTCAGAGACCATTCATAACAATGGATATATGCTTTATCAAAAAAGTCCTATCTGTACCTTCTTCTATTTCTCATACAAGGTAATTTTAAAATATTTTTTTTTTCCCAAGTTGGATTCATGATTTTTACTCAAGTCTATTTTGAATACTTATATTTTCAAACTCATATTGCTTAATCTATTTATGTGGGACCCATGTAAATGTTTTATCATTTGATCATTCAATGGACTCCATTATTTTTAACCTTTAGGTAAATTAAAGTTCCTTATCTTTAAACAGAGATAATTGGTTCTTCTTAGTGTGTCATGAATGTTGTAGGGAAAACCCAACACCCCCCAACTTTGACTTATTTACTTCAAATGATGGGAACCTTTCCATAAATTTTTGGCTAACTGACCTTTTAATATTTTTTGTTTGGTTAAGTGGACTACAATTTTGTCATTTTTTCTTTTTCTTCGGATTTCTATTTTGATTATTTCATTGAGTTTGACTTTTCGCTAGCTTTCCATCAGTACTTGTTTTGTCTCATTTGGTTACACACTTTGCAAATGGTGTTCATCCAAAGTTCGATAATTTTTACTGCGTTGGTTAAAAAATGTATGAGGATGTATATTATTTTAATTTTTGTAAATAAATTCGTAATTCGCTGTAAATATCAATTCTTAGTCAATTTTCACTAGTTTTTTCATTTTCACTAACGGTCCTACAAAACTACCCAACCAAATTATAGAATAGTTAAAATAATGCATTTTCAGGATCTCGGTAATTTATTCGAATTCCAAATTTTAAAAGAAATTATGATACCTAAAATCTCAAAATTGCAAAGTAGTTGTTGTTCATTTTGTAGAATTTTTAATTCCACTCCAAGTGAACTCCACTTCACCTCACCTCCTTTCTTCTGATACAAATCTTCCAAAATTTAAAAGTTCTTAAATAATTTTTCCAAAATTTAAAACTTATGATTTTATTACTCCGAAATTCAAAAGCTCCTATATCCCGATATCAGAATATCGACGTTTTTATTTTTGCACACCATTAAAAAGTTCTAATATCAATCACCTCCAATCTCCGATATTAGTTTATATGGTAACCATTTCATTTTAACCTAAAATTTATATTCTCTTATGACTCCCGACATCCATCCTCCATATGTCATAGCGATCCCTCGCCTCCCTTATCGCTCCACCTCACGTGGATAAACTCCTTCCTCCATTTTCGATCACCATGGTTATGTAAGTGTTTTAGGTATTGAGTTTTGATATATATATATAAATATTATAAATATATATATATATAATTATATGTAATTATTTTAATATTCAATTTTAATAAAATTTATTATTAATATTATAATATATTATATTTTATTACTTTTAATCTATTTTAATTTTTAATTAATTAAATTTTGTTTTATAATTAATTTGTAATTAATTAATTTAATATTGTATTAAAATTAATTAGTATTAATTTAGAAATATTTATAATTTAATTTGGATTAGATTTTAATTAAAATTTTCTTATTTTTTGCCCACACAACAAATTCTCTAGAATTCTAACAATTTTGACTCATCAACTTTGGAAGTTCATAAGTTGAGTTTTACTTGGCCAAATGAGGCCTAGGATGGCTCGTTGGATAGATAAAACCATGAAGAATATTTCTGAAATGGTTGCATAACTAGATTTGATAATTTAATGAGTATAAAATTTAGCAAAAGATCAAACTCCAAAATTTTAAACAAAATTGATTTTTTGAGTTTAATTTTCTGCATTTTCATTTGTTCATAACCTCTATTGAATACAAATCTATTCGACTATGTTCTCCTTGACCAACTAGATCTTTACAAGAATCAATGAAAAATTAAAATTTCATTTTATTTATTTATTTATTTAGGTTTTGATTGGAGATATTTTGTTTTCCAAATTTTGTATTTTGACTTTAATTTGTATTTTAATTGAATTTTGATTGGTTTTGGCAAGAAAACAGTTGAAAAGACGAGGAAAAGAAAATTTCAATGAAAGGAATTGCTCCATCAATAGAAGAAAAGACATTTGGACCAATGAAAATTGTTGAAGCAGAATTATTCTTCAACAACTCTCTTATTTGGAATTCATTTTCGTAAGTTATAAATAGCGGTTTGTAGAATGTACAAAACACTTCTCTTCTCTACAATTCTAGAATTCTTAAAAGCATTACTGTAATAGGGATTTAGAGATGTAGGTGAGAGGAGAGTAAATCTCAGATCTAGGGGATAATTGAGGATTTTTCTTTTGCATTCTAAACTATGTATGGAGAGTAGAGTTTGCACTATTGCAACCCTTGTTTTAACAACAAAGTTTATGAGTTGTAGAGGATTGTTGGAGATTAGAGCTAGAGAAACAGTTTCAATAAATTAGTATTTAAAATACTATTGTTTTAATACTGTTTTCATTTTATAATACATAAATGTGTCATTTTCATTCATATATGTGCACTATTGTCGATGTGAATAATTTGTCTCAATAATCCGTTATTATTTATCTCTATTCTTATGTACTTAACTTTGATTTCTGAGTAACTATTTACTCAAAAATCACCTTTTTTCCTGATTTAACAAACAATAATATTTTGTGAACTATTTCATTCTAGTATTGTTTAATCATTCAAGTTAATGATCTAAATATCATCATCATTTTGTGAACTACTTCCTAAATGTTGTTGATTAATTATCTCAGTTAATAGATCTCTGAACATAATGTGATTTGGTATTCTTAACATCAGTTAATTGAACTACTTTGTTAGTTTGATATTCATTATAAGCCAAACATATTTAAATATCAATTATTTAATTGCTTTGCTCTTGGTTGGGTTAGATCTACATCTTCCTATTCATGATAGGCTAAGGATATTTTTCCTTTTGCTTGCATTATAGGATTAATTTGCATTTAGATTTAATTCTACATTCCTAGAAGTCCTCTTATCAAAGAGGCAAACTTTAGTTGTGGTTTGGCTGAGCCTCAGATCATATTAAGGATCACTTTCTTGCCTGATTAGCAAGAGGGTTGATCTGATGTCTCTTCTTTATTGGTAAGTGAAATTCATACTTTAAGTCAGTGGAGATAGAGAGAAGGTAATTAAACCTAGTTTAACAAGTCAGAACCATCGTTTCAACGAAAAAGGAGCTGCTCTAAGTTCCTGACTGGGTGGTCTCCCTTATAATGTTGTAGGCAGAGAATTTTGAACCTTCAACACATTAGTACTGAAATAATTGAAATATTTTGATTACTTCTGTGTTTCTTGTTGGAAATATGTTGTTATGCTTATAATGATCGGCGTATCCTTGTGAACTATTTCGCTTGATGTTAGATGAACCTTTCTCTCTCATGCATGTCTACATTAGAGTAGTAATATTGCTTCTCCCTTGAGAGGCTCAATTTTCCTCCAGTCGTTGAAGAACCTTAATACATCAGCAATAGAAAATTCACAAAGAATACTAGCTTATTTATTTGAAAGCACAATTGTGCTTCTCTCTCGTGTTGATAGATAAAGCCAAGGCATATACTTAAGTAAAACGACAGTCAAGTTGTATTCGAGATAGGGCTCCTACTCCAAATGGTGTGAGGTATAATTCAGACTTCACATCAGGGAGACCCCCTATATGCTGGCGATATCCAGCACCATCAACACCTTCCTTATTTGTTGATTGTGCATATTGTAGGTTTTAACCCCGTACAAAAATTACCTGCATACGAATTCTAAATCACAGTAAAAATAAAAATGCGAGAGCATAACACATAAAACACATATACACAGAGATTTCACACTGGATCTCAAAACCGAGACTACCAGCTTGATTTTTCATTATATTCCTTTCAATGTTACAATACATATTTATACATGTCGAAGCATCCAATACCATGGACCGAAAA